>VDFB02101033.1:217496-233539 GCA_007258455.2 Sequoia sempervirens
TTTTGGATTTGCTTAAGTCTTCCCCGGTACATCAAGAAATCCTTAATAGAGCCCTATAGGAAACCCATGTGCCAAATGACATCGACCCCATGCAATTCCAAGCTTTTGTGGGACACTTGGCTTTATCTCATCAACTGCACTTCAGCCAAAACAATATGCCAAACATCGATGTCAATCATAATCACCCCTTACGTATCGAAGTCGTGGTTGCTCGCCATAAAATAAAAAGGGTCCTGGTAGATAATGGCTCTGCCCTCAATTTGTGTACTTTGAAATTCATAAAACAGGTGGGGTATACTCAAGCAGATTTAAGTAATCAGATCATCACAATCAAAGCCTATGATAATGCAGAAAGAAATTCAGAGGGAATTATCAGTCTTCCTATCCAAGTGGGACCTGTGCTTCAATACACTACCTGTCATGTCCTTGATCTGGACTTGCCATATAATCTCCTCCTTGGCCGCCCGTGGCTCCATGCTATGCAATACATCCCCTCCATGTACCATCAATGCCTAAAATTCCCCGTCAATGGACAGGAAGTCACCATCTACGCTGACCCCCAACCATTTGAATATTGCTGCGCTTTAGAAGCGTCATTTCCCCATTTACATTATTGTCTCGGGGTTGAAATGGGGACATCCCACTCATCATCCGCTTACCCACCCTCCGTCGAGATAACCACTCCATCTTCCACCACTGATCCTACAGTCACCAGAGTCTAGATCATTGACAAAGGGTGTGGTGAATATGAAATGCATACGGCTCTCAATGTAGCAACCATGCCACCGTCACCACACGAGTATGGTCAACCTCCACATGTTACACAAGAGGAAGACAAGACTATCACCTTCAGTTGTAAAAACATCCCTACCACCACTTTCAGATCCCCAAGTGTCAAGATAGATACACCAGAAGAGGACATAAGCCAATGGGTTTACCGAGAAGAACCCCAGCTAGACCCTCCTCTAAAGGAATATTTTCAGGAAGCATATCCGTGGTCAGCTAAGTTTGCAGAAAAATATAACTACCAAGGTAGGGGCCTAGGTAAAGAAGAACAAGGGCGGTTGCAACCTATTGATATACCAAAGCTACCAAAGAACATAGGCATTGAATATGATAAAAAACAGAAAGGCCCTGCAACATCGTCTAATACCTCCTATAGTGTCACCATGGACAAAGGCTCATTGGAAGATATACCCAAAGAGGAATCCATCATACATGCGTACGATGACGTCGATCACACCGATTTATCATCCATGTTCGAATGCCTATCTGTCTGCACCATTAGCCTATCCCTTTGTCACCTCGAGCTCATTGATTGGGACCTACGTAATAGCAAACTTGTCAATATGTCTGCGGATACATATGTCAACCTTATGGGATTGGGGGAGGATGAACACTCCAGTCACAAAAATAAGAATAAGAAAAGTAAAAAGCGATCATCTAGTGAAAACCTCCCTCAGGCGCTTCCTGACTTTGAAAAAGTAAAAATAAAGGACGCATCTGATGTCGAAAACCTCAAAGAGGCGCTGGAAGATGGAGATATTCATCTTCTCCTTGTGGGAACTCAGTTATCTGCCCAATCATCTATTCTAATTGAAGAAACTCAAGAAGTTAATTTAGGTACTGCTGAAAATCCTAAAGTCACCTATGTGGCTAAGTCACTCTCAGAACAAGAGTATCCAGTCATCGTGCAGCTGCTCCAAGAAGGAATCATTAACTTTGCTTGGTCATACTCAGACATGCCAGGCTTAGACCTCGCCTTAGTGGTTCATAATTTAGACGTTTGCTCAGACGCCAAGCCTGTCAAACAGAAGCTCCACAAGATGCATCCACAGGTCGCATTACTAGTCAAGAAGGAATTGGAGAAGTTACTAGAGGCGGGTTTTATCAGACCGATTGACTACTCTGAGTGGATCTCCAATATAGTACCAGTTGCCAAACCAAATGGAGACATTCAAGTCTGCACAGACTTCAGGGATCTTAACAAGGCCTGCCCAAAAGATGACTTCCCTCTGCCTAACATTGACATGTTGGTCGACCTGACAGCAGGACATGAGATGTTATCCCTTATGGATGGCTTCTCTGGTTATAATCAAATTCGAATCACACCTGAGGACCAACACAAGACCGCCTTCACAACACCTTGGGGTACTTTCTGTTACAATGTTATGCCCTTTGGTCTCAAAAATGCGGGGGCAACATACCATAGGGCGATGCAGTCATCTTCCATGACCTCATCCATATCATCATGGAGGATTATGTCGATGACTTGTTAGGAAAGTCCAGAACACGAGCAGAACATCCTACCATCCTGAAAAAGATATTTGAGCGGTTAGAGCATTACAAGTTGTGGCTAAATCCAAAAAAGTGTGTCTTTGGGGTCACGTCAGGAAAGTTGTTGGGTTTCATAGTCTCCCAAAGGGGCATTGAAGTTGACCCTGCCAAGGTCAAGGCTATTCTGGACATGCCACCTCCACGCAATCTGAAGTAGTTAAGAAGCCTCCAAGGGAAGATGCAGTCCATCCGTCGGTTCATAGCCTAGCTAGCAGATAAGTGTCAGCCATTCACTCATCTTCTGAAGAAAGATTCCACCTTCTGATGGAACCAGCAGTGTCATATAGGTTTCAATAAAATTAAGGAATATTTAGCTCATCCACCAATCTTGATGCCACCTATTCCAGGAAAACCCCTCCTACTTTACATCTCTGCTACTTCAGTCGCGCTGGGGGCATTGCTGGCACAACATGATGAGTCATTCAAAGAAAGGGAAATCTACTACATCAGTCGAACATTGGTCGACTATGAGTTAAACTACTCCCCCATGGAAAAATCCTGCCTTGCGCTAGTCTTCAGCACACAGAAACTTCGTCATTACATGCTCAGCCATCTAGTCAAATTAATCACTAAAATTGATCCCTTGAAGTATTTGTTATCTAGAACCACCCTAACTAGCCGCATGGCCAAATGGGTCATGCTCCTAAGTGAATTTGACATAGAGTATGTAGAGAAAAAACCCTTAAAAGGATAAGTCATAGCTGATCAATTGGTTGAGGCACCATTAGTAGATGCCTACCCACTAGACACTGAATTCCTAGACGAAGAAGTCTACACAGTTATAGAAGCACCAATTTGGACGCTATATTCTGATGGGTCATACACTCATAGTGGATCTAGAGCAGGAACTTTATTAGTTACCCCTCAAGGTGACTACATTCCAAAATCATTCAGGATAGCATTCCCGTGTACCAACAATATGGCAGAGTACGAAGCTCTCCTCACCGGCCTCCGAATTGCAAAACAGTGGCATATAACTCACCTAAAAGTCTTTGGTGATTCATTATTAGTCGTCAAACAAGTTAATGATGAATTCCTCACAAAAGATGATAAATTGTTACCCTATAAGTGCATGGTGGATGATTTTAAGAAATATTTCACCTCCATACAGTTTGACCAAATTCCTCGGGTACAAAATAAAGTGGCAAATGCAATGGCCACTATTGGTTCCCTGATTGACATGCCTAAAGACCGAACAGAATGTGAGTTTCTTGTTGAACAACTTTTAATCCCTGCATATGATATTCCTGAGACTGATATGGTGTGTGATATTGTAGGTCCTGCCTCCCCGTGGTACCAGAACATATACACCTATCTCCGTGATAATATCCTACCCCCAGAACTTACACACAACCAACGCAAATCCTTTGTTCATCGCTCTTCTCGACACATCATTGTTGGTGATACGCTTTATCGTCGCGGGTATGATGGAATCCTCCTTAGATGTCTGAATGAGACCGAAGCTTGCACGACACTAATGAAAGTGCATGGTGGTGTTTGTGGAGCTCACTCAAATGGTATGGCTCTGGCCAAAAGGATCCTATGAGCTAGATATTATTGGCCTATATTGGAACACGATGCTTGTAAATTTTTAAAGAAGTGCCTTCAATGCCAACAACATGCAGATTTGATTCATGCCCCAGCACAAGATCTTCAGCCCCTTCTAGCCTCGTGGCCCTTTTCTCAATGGGGTTTCGACTTGATTGGCAAGATTTACCCACCATCATCCAATGGCCATACATTCATAATTATCGCCACTGAATACTTCACTAAGTGGGTGGAAGCAATACCACTCTCACAAATCACCGGTATCCAAATCTCAAAATTTATCATTTACCATATTCTCTGTAGATATGGTATCCCATCCACCTTCCTCTTTGATAATGGAAAACTCTTCAAAAACCAAGCCATGAAGCACCTCTACAACACCTTTCATATCCAGCACCGTTGGTCAATGCCTTATTACCCCCAGGGAAATGGTCAGGCAGAAGCAACCAACAAGACCCTTATCCGCATCCTCAAAAAGGTTGTCAATAACACTGGACGAGATTGGCACCTCCATATTCATCCTACCCTCTAGGAATATCACACATTCATCTGCACACTGATAGGAACCACCCCCTATTCTCTAGTATATGGTGCTAAGGCCATCTTGCCAATTGAAGTTGAGCTCCCATCACTGAGGATTTCTCTGAAGAATCTTGTCAGCGAAGAAGATGCTCGTGTTGCACAGCTTGTACAGCTAAAATTACTGGATGAACGAAGAATAAAAGCCTATGATCATCTGCAAGCATACCAAAACCACCTCAAACGTAATTACAATAAAAAAGTTCGTCCTCGACAATTCCAGGTTGGTGAGCTTGTTCTTAAGGAGAACCAGCATACTCAACAGGATCGTGATAAAAAGGAAAAATTTGAGGCAAACTGGTTAGGGCCTTATATCATAGCCACCAAATATGGATCTGGGGCCTACAGATTGACTACTCTTGAAGGAGATCCCCTTGATGAACTCATCATTATCATGCATCTGAAGAAGTTCTACACCTAAATCCGCTCGGTAACCCCACCTAATCAAAAAATAAAAAAAATAAAAAAATAAAAAATCCAAATAAAAAATAAAGAGAAATAAATCTGTCCTATGGTGAAAACCACCTCTTGGTGGCGCCTTGGATAAGCATGGATGGTGAAAACCTGGTAACAGGCGTCACCCATAGAGGGCTTAATCATTATCTACCTGACATCCTAGTTATTTTATGTTTTCATCCGCACTATCGTCCTCATCCATCTCATCCTAGGCCGCTTCGTATATATTGATTGAACATTGGACGACCCATCTAGCCTATCCCCCATCCTGAGCTTTTCAGTATCCCACTTTGAGCTTGTATCATTCATTCCCCTTGTCGATCGATCTACGTCATCATATAGGATCATCCATTGTGTCGGTCTCCATCTAGATCTCATCCTTTCGCATCACTCATCGAACTACGTTGCCCCTGCACTTTCACGTAGGCAAGGTTGGTCATTTGATCCTCCCCTGAGGCATTTGTCTGTCGTGTTTTTGTGTCCTTCATCATCGGTCACCATTGTCTTCTTTCCGCTTTATCCATGGTCTTTTTCTAGAACTACGAGGGCTCTGCGCTTTCACGTAGGCAAGGCTAATCTATGATCAGCTCCCGAGCCCCTAGGTCTTTAGGTTGTGTCAGTCTCATGTTTTGTCTCCCTTGTGTTGTGTCATCAAGCTATGCCCTTATCTAGCTGGTTCTTAACAAACAAGATCCACTTGTATCAACAAATTCAATCAGTTTTGAATATCCTACATCATATCGATCTTTTAGCTTAGTATCCATCATCGGTCTCAATAGGATGCATCCTTCCTAACAGACCTCATCAATCCCATCTATCCCCTTGATCCTATGGCAAATGACATTTGAAATTGATTGCGATCTTTTGATGCTTTTGGATTTTGTCTATCATTTGAGCTACCTATCATCACCTGTCAAGGCCGCCATAATCTATCATATTAAGGCGTGTTTTGATTGGTCCACATAGGGGCATATCTTGATCTTTTGTTTGATTGTGTCTTCTTGGTTGTCCCACGTAGTACCCACCAAGATCCCCGAGGTCTTGTGTTATGTTGGGGCATCCTTTTGTGCTTGTGGTTATCTCAATACCTAGCCCGACCAAGGTCTTTCTTTCAGAATTTGGGGTGTTGGGATAGCCTTCTTGTCTGTTGTGTTTGTTTCATGCATTAGACACTAATACGCCTTTGTTCCACATACCCTAGCACTAGGTGTCTTATGCTATAGCAAAAATCAGTGCTTCAAAGATGGAAGATTGTATTAGGATGGCATTTCATAATCATGACCATTGCATTACATTCATCCTATGATTTTGGTTGTGCAAATATTTCTCCTCCATCCCCTATTCTTCTCCGTCAATACCATCATAATACATCCATTACATCCTGCATCACACATATTAGTTGAACATGCACATAATCATCGTAATCATATAAAACATATGCATTTGTCACATCATCATAAGCATATCCACATCTATCTTAAACATATACATCATACAACATAGGCATTTATCATACATGAAAACAAAAATCACCATACATTACATCCTGCATCACACACATTAGTTGGCATGCATAAAACCCCTCAAAAACCATCATACATAAATATATATATATAAAAAAATCCATACATGTAACATCCACAAAAGTCATCATAGATAACTGCCATCATATGACTATCTACATATGCATCAACACAATCATCTATAGATCTCAAATCCATCACACACATAAAACATGAGGTCAATAAGAGCTATCGTATATATAAATATATCACAAGTCCACAGTAAATCTCATAGTCAAGACTAACATATAATAATGCCGTCGATGTCATCACAATCTGTGACCATCATATACAAAAATCATCCAATCAAAACACCAGTACAAGGTCCTGCAAATATCCACTACACCTCTGCACTATCTGTCTACCCTGCACCTGTCAAAAACATGGTATCCTGTCATCTACCAAATGAACTCCTCACATCTGATCTCTGTGGAGAATCAGGTACTGCTCCCCTGCCTGGTGAAACCCCTGGTGAATCATTGTAACCTCGGGTTCGTGTCCCCAATGACTGAGACGACGCTAGCATCTGAAGTGTCTACCGGGTGTAATGGAATGTTCGTTGTGCCGGATCAGGAACTACATGATAATACACAACCATCCAAAATCCTGCCTCTCTCATGTTCTCCTCTCGCTCTGCAACTTGGACCCGAGCGGAATTCTGCTCCTGACGATACTTTTCTCGGTCCCTGGTAATGGCTCTCCTCTCCTACTCCCATGCCTTCTAAGCCAACCGGCTCTGTGCCAGCTTTGCCTGTAATCAATCCCTCATCTCCTCTGCAGTCGCTGCCTGTGCCACCACTGCATCTCTCTCTCTCTCCACAACTTGTATATCTGCTCCTGGCATCCCACCCTCACCCTAACCTACCGGTGCATGAGCTATCACGGCATCCTTCTCTTCCTGTAGAGTCTGCATCCATATCTCTGCTGCATCTCTCTCCCTCTGAGCTGCCTGTGCCTGAGTCACTGCTGCATCCCTATCCCTCTGAAGAGCCTATGCTCTCATCTCTACTAAATCCCGCTCTCTCCGCAGAGTCGATACCTCTGCTACTACCTCCTCTCTCCTCTATAGTGACTGTATCTCTGCCTCTACCAATGCTCTCTCACTCTGAGTGCACGCCTGTGCCACATCCCTCTCCGCCTCCATCGCCCACACCTGCACCTGTGCTACATCCCTCTCGGCCTGCATAATATGTGCCTACTGCCTAGCCTCATCCTCCCTCTCCTGCATCAGCCCCATCTCTCCAACTGTCTGCTCAAGGCACTGTACTCTATCT
Source organism: Sequoia sempervirens (assembly GCA_007258455.2). Classification (NCBI taxonomy): domain Eukaryota; kingdom Viridiplantae; phylum Streptophyta; class Pinopsida; order Cupressales; family Cupressaceae; genus Sequoia; species Sequoia sempervirens. The sequence continues at coordinate 225,253 of VDFB02101033.1, forward strand.
TGAAGCTCATCCCAATCTCGCTGGAGATCTCCCGACTGCTGACCAGTACATCCTATCCCCTGATCTGCCCCCTACTCCATCCCCCCTTTGGCTCCCCTTGGCCTATAAAACCACGATCTCTACCTTCAATTTGTCGCTATCCCACGTCACACTGGTCAACTCACCCTGCATCCTATGCAGCTCTGACTGTGCCCTGTCTCTCTCCCTCACCGCTCCCCCTAGCTCGAAAGAAATGGCATCATAATCTCTCAGTGCCTCTCACTGTACTCTGGCTAGCTCGGCCTCAAGAGACCTTACTCTTCGCTCCGCAATCTGTAATCTCACCTCTGCTCCTCTCGCCTATACAGTGGGATCCCCTGGTACCACATAAGGAACCAATGCTAATGACTCTGCCTCCATAACATAACATCCCCCTCTGCCACATCTCTGTCTACGTCCATAGCATCATCCTCCCCACCTGCCTACTCTGTCTCATCCTCCCTTCCCTCCTACTCCTGTCGCCCCTCACAGTCCTCCACCATATGGTGAACCCGAAATTGTTTCGCCTGTCCCTGTCTCTCCATCACTAATTGATGTCTTGTCGACCTCCTCTCCTCCTCTGGTGCTGTTGTAACATCCTCATCCTCTCTGTCCTCCTGCTCCTGTCAAGCCTTGTGACTCTCCACAGTAGGCCAAACCCGCAACCGCCGTGGCTGACCATGTCGTCCTACCACAAACTGTCTCCTCCCCTCCTTTGATGCCTCCCTCGCACCTACCACCTCCACATCCTCCACATCCTCCTCATCCCCCCATCATCCACATCCCTCACCTCCTCCACCCTCTGTCCCCCCTGGGCTCTCCCCCAATGCTGACCATCTCTCTGACCTTGCCTCAATGTCTCCTCCTCCTCCTCCCTGGTCTACCCACCTGCTCTGTCTCATCGGGCTCCTCCTGTCCCCCCTGATCTACCACTGCCATAGCCTCTCGTCACTGCTGCACCCCCCCTCTCCTCTCTCTTCGTAGTCTCTGCTCATCCTCTGGTATGAAACCCACTGCCCTCAACATAGGCTGAACAAGAGTAATCCTATCCTATAACCTATTCTGGAACCACCTCCGGTATCGCTCAGTCACAACCGGCACCTGCTCTCCTCCAACTCTCCCTGGATAAGGTGCATGTCCTGCTGCCCTCCATGACGACCTGGTGCCATGCGGCCTCCCCATGGTATCTCTCTACTATACCGCCAGAACATGATAGGCACTGTCGGAATATCCTGTATCACTCCAAACTGCCTCAACACTTTGTCTGGTCAATGAGACCCTACTATGCGCGACACAGTCCCAATAATAAAACACCTGCTTAGAAAGTAACCCTCATGTCTCCTCGTATCAGTCCATCCCTAGAATTGGTGCAACCTATATGGCCGCCACTCTATATCCCTTGGATGTAGATCATCAAACACTCTCCTCCACCCCTCCATATCTCCCTGCATCTCATAGCGTAGAACTAAACCTCTCCCCTCCCCATACCTCCATGCCACGGGCTCGCGATCATCCACTGTCCTTGCCCTTACCACTATCGGCCTCGTCACTGCAATATGCTCCCAAGCCCAAATCTGCAGCAGCGTCATATGTGTCAAGCTTGATATTCTCCGATAACAAATCCCGTGCATATCTCTATATAGATGAGTCAATACACATGACCCCCATGAAAATAGCCCCCCTCGCCACTCGACAATGTGACGAATCACCTCCATATACCGAAAGCTACATGTATGTCTGCTCTGATCTGGCAACAATATCCCACTAATTAGACTGCATAGGAACAACGGTAAGGCTGGCACCCCCACTAACAAACATTAGTCCAAATCCAACTGACCCTTCACCAGGGGCAGCTCCTCACATCCAAACAATACTCTAATGGTCTCCTGTAACTCCGCCCCTGTAGACACCACCTCGCTCACTAACCGTCCGACTATCGGCAGCCTCAGGATGCATCACATTACCTCCAAAGTAACAGTCATCTTTCTTGTAGGGAGATGAAACGTAGATGTCTCTGAGCTTCATCTCTCTATCAACGCTGTTAACATCTCCTGATGTGCTCTAACTACTGGAAACTGAATACAGTGTCTTAAACCCGCATGATCTAAGGCTGTCTGATCTTCCTCGTTCATCGCTGCTATCATCACTACCATCACCTCTGATCGTCACTCATGTGTCTGTATCCACTCCAAACTCTGCACACACGAAAATCTTCTAATTATTTCATTTATTTTTTACTTCTCCTTTTTCTTTTCTTTCTTCCACCTTTTTTTCCCTTATCTTTTCCCTTTATTTTCCCCTCTTCTTTTTTCCTCCCCCCTCGCCAGGGCGGCTCTGCCCTCCGGCTAGGTGGCTCCGCCTACCAGCCAGGCGGCTCCGCCCTCTCAGTGGGATGACTTTGCCCCAAGTGGGCGGCTTTGCCCCGGGCGGTTCCGCCCGCTGTGGGGGTGGCTCCGCCCTGGGCGGTTCTGCTCGCTGTCAGGGCAGGTCCGCTCACTATCCAAGTGGGTCCGTCCACTGTCAGAGCGGCTCTGCCCCGGGCGGGTTCGCCCGCTTTCGGGGCGAGTCTGCCCACCTGTGGGGACGGCTCCGCCCGAGACCGGGGCGGCTTCGCCCTAGGCCGTGGTGGCAGCGCCCGAGGCCGAGGCGGCGGCGCTTAGCATGGGCGGCACTAGCTTCTTTCTTCCTTCCCCATTTTTTTATAACATTTTGGCCTTTCTTTCTAAAATCTAACCCCAACCTATTTTCTTAATTTTGCTAATGAACGAAACCCACGTTTTCAAATTTTCAAAACCTATCAAAAAATATGTTAAAAATGCGTAAATTCAACATATGGGTTTTGGTATCACTCACATGCTATGCGACCACGCTCTCGCTGTATAATACGCGCACCTCATCCGCCCGGTGCACAATCTCCATATCGTTGTCTGTCGGCATCGTCCCTCCTCGGTCGCTTTCTCTTCTCTACTCTCCTCCTCTCAACTGCTACAGTAAAAATGACTAAGGTAATTTTTGAAATTACCTTTTTAACCCTCTTCTTCTCAAAAGGTATTTTTTACCTTTTATTTATCTTTTTCTTCCTCCAACTAATTCCTAATTTCCCGAGGCTGCCGTTTGCAAACCGTGTGTCGGATGACATCCGTTCAAAAACCAAAATTGTTTGGTTTTTCAAGCTCTATCCAATGGTGTCTTTATTTTATTCCTATTGAGATGTCATCTGGGGACCCCTTTTTCCTCCCCCAACCACCCTCTCGAGGGGGCATACCCTCCTACCATTCCTCCATTCCTTCGGCATAGTCATTGGGGCATCATCAACCTTTTCCATACTAGGGGCATCACCATCTATCATTTCCTCCTTCATTTGTATTTTATTTTTCTTCGAAACATTGTTATTCTGACAATATTTCGAAGAGGGAAAAAATGTAGACATCTAAATTTAATCACTCCCATATGATTAAATTTACTCCCTTTTCGTCTATCATATTAAATATTAATTTATTAAATTAATATTACACCTTTTGTCTCATATTTGTAAGGTATTTAATTTAATAACTAAATGCTTTATCTTTCACCTTCTTTCTCTCTAAATTAAATAAATACACCAATTTATTTAATTTAGTCATTTTTTACCCTTTTGATTTAAAATCAATTTAAAATTCTTCATTCTCTCTCTCCTTGTCACATCCTCTATGATCTTGCTCTAATCTAAATTGATTAATTCACGATTATGATGTGCATCCTCTTAATCAAAGATTAATGTCACATCCTCCTACATTTTCCACTTGCCTCTAATCTTCCATTAATTATTCTAATCAAATATTTGCACAACATTAACCAAGGTCATTAGCCATATTTAACACCACCTTTTTAGTCAACCTTTGCATTTATCTCTTTTTAGCATTGACCCTCTTTCTCATGTGAATTTTTAATTCACATTTATTTATCCTAAATTTTCCTCTTCCCTATGTGAAGTTTTAATTCACATTCTATCTTCCAAGGCTTCTAGAACCTTGGACTTGTCACATCATCCACATGTGACCAAGTCCCACCTTTTTGGAGCTCACCTTTTATCCTTTAGACTCTCCTAAGAATGTGAATTTTTAATTCACATTTATTTCTCCAACCACCTCTCCTTTTCTCATGGAGATTTTTGAGGAATTTCAAAATTCCTCAAATGTCCCTTTCACTCTCACTTGGGAACAAAAAATTCCTTTTTGAGGAAATCTTCTCACTCCCCAAGGTACTTGGAAGGTACTTGTCCTTCCTCCACCTCATGTACCTTTTGGCTACATCTCTTACACCTCATCTCCTCTTAGCCACTTCACCATCCACATGTCAAAATGTGAGGGCTTGTGAGTTCTCAACCCACCATAGCCCTTCATCTTGACTTTGTTGGATGAATCTCAACCGTTGAATTCTCTAGGGAATTCAAATTCTTCTATAAATCCCCCCTATCCAACCCACAAAATTTAGGAACAATTTAGGAACAAAAATGCCATGTAGCATGTTATCAAAAATTAATTTTGTTATAGTTGCTAATCAAGGTAATTCTCAAACATTTAGTCTTACTATATTTTGAAAGTTGGTTTCAAAAACATTTTTTCATTTTTACTCACTAAAAAGTTGAAATTTTCGTGTTTCAAACATTGTAGTTGAATTTGATATAAGAACATGATAAATTAGAATTGGTTAGAAATATTAAAATTAACTACCTATTAAAAATTAGGTAATTGTAGTAGTAACCTACATTTATGTAAGAATCAATAAGATTCTACTATTTTTTTTTATAGAGAAAATTGGTTATAAAATTTTGTTTATGTAAAATTATATTTTTACTTTGAATCTTATATTAATTACAATTGTAAGGGAAGATATCACACCTCACATAAACATCTTTGGAAAAAATAATTAAACAATAATGATAAATATATAATTTTAGGATAAATAATTAGGATTTGAGAATGCAATAGATAAAGATGATATGTGATAGATGTTACCAATTAATTCAAAACTATATTACTACTTGAGAAACAATTAGACAATGCCTCCATGTCAAGAAATTCCTTGCCTATCACTCTAGTTGACATCGATGATTGAGGATCCAATCTATAAATCAATATATTTGAACTTATTTTATGGATCTAAACTTTTACATTTTTTATCTTTTTTGAACTTATTTTTCTTGATGTCTTCAATCTTTGTTTGAAAAGGAGTGGGGGTGCTAGCAAGAAATTGAGTCCACTTTTTGGCCAAAAAGTGGAAGTGTTTTCCCTGATTTTTAGAATTTAACACATTTGACCTTAAAATTTGAAACACTTAGAGATAGAATCTTGAAAAAACTCACTGATCATAAAATGTAGTACTCAGAGTCTAGTTTCCAAATATGTAATTTATTTCAATACCTAAATGCTACAAATTGATTTTTAATAGACATTTCTAAAAATCACTATTTAAAAGTCACTTTTTTCTTACCATACCACGCATGTGTACGTCATCCATATTTTGACCTAAATTATCATATTTTTCTAAATCCTTTTGGGAAAATATTTGTAACTCACTGAAGCATGTTTTTCGATATTTTTTGTAATTTTTTATTGAATTTTTTTTTTTTGTTGAATTTTTACTAGCCATATTTGTCGTTTTGAAAAATTGTCGTGTATGTCACGCATAAGATGACCTAAACTTATCATTTTTTGATTTTTTTAAATTAAAAAAAATGTCTAAAGTACGTTTTCGTGCAATTTGTTTTACAAAAAAATATTTTAATAAAAAGTTATTAAAATAGTAAAAACCCTTATATTTCAAGTTTATGGACCAGTTTCATCATAAATTAATTGAAAAATAGAAAAAATAATCCAATTGTAAAAAAAGTACATATTTGGAATATGCATTGTCTCATCTATAATGGGTTTTAATTTCATCAAAAAATTCTAGAAAAAAGTCTTCAAACATATGTCCAAAGTCACTATTTTTATGTGACATTGTCAGGACCTTCAACTTGCAGGTCAAATCAGGTTGAAGGCCTAGGTTCAAATCCCCAAGGCTTTTTCCGAACCAAAAAATAAGCCAAAAACCTGACCACAACCTAAGCACAAATTCAATTTTTTAGAAACAGGATCCCATTTACAAAACAAGATCCTATTTTGTAAATCAAGATCCCATTTTGTAAATCGGGATCATGTTTCGTAATATTAAATGCTCAGACCATTGACATAGAAATGAGATCACTTTTTATAAATGGGATCCTGTTTCCCTTTTTACCCTTTTTTTTTAAATTTTACTGGAAAACTTTTACTTTGAATTCTACAACTTCACATGTACAGCCGACTGTGAGAAATTGAGCTAGTTTCTATCAAGTTTTGTCTTTACAAGTCTTCAACTTACAATTTGGATTGAATTTTTGAAAGGAGGCATCATGTAAATAGTTTTTTCAGTGGAATTGTGTTAGTTTTCTACTTGTTTGGAGGAACAAAAGAGGAAGACTTTTGTCTTTACAAGTCTTCAACTTGCAATTTGGATTGAATTTTTGAAAGGAGGCATCATGTAAATAGTTTTTTAAGTGGAATTGTGTTAGTTTTATACTCGTTTGGAGGAACAAAAGAGAAATAATTTCACTATTGACATTCATTTGTGTTTGAGAATTTTATAATCATGGGTTCACAAGCTCGTAATAAGAGGAAAGATAGGAAGGCATTGACTACTGAAGAAACTAAAGCAATGAAAGCAAAAGAAGCAAAAAGGAAAAGAGATAGAAGAATGAGGATTCGATCAATAAATAATTTTGAAGAATCCAATTCCACAACTATTGAAGATATAAACATCGAGGAGACCATGGTTGTAGACGATGCTAATTTGCAGGAAGTCAATTTAGAAAATAATATGATTATACAAGTCCTCGTATGTCTTCAAATCCCTCTTTCAATGCTATGGAGAATGTTTCAATAGGCACAAATCCAGGTACGTCTTCAAATCCACATTTTAGTGAAATGGAATTTTTTTTTGTAGAAGTTTTACAAGATGTTGGACTTAACAATGTTGACAATGATAATGTTGAAAGAGATGAAAAATTTATACAATTTGTTGAAAATAAATTAGAAAATGAAAATGAAAATGATTTAAATGTTGTTGAAAATGAAAATGAAAAATATTTTGTTGAAAATGAAAATGAAAATTGTTTTGTTGATGCAAAATGAAAATGAAAAGCATTTTTTTGATGAAAATGAAGATGAAAATGAAAATCCAGGATGTGATGTTGAAAATGAAAATATTTTAAAAAAAATTGAAAGTGATACATTTTTGAATAATCTTCCTGGTAAGATTTCTTGGAGAATTGAATAAGAAGACATGCCAATAGATTATATAAAAATTTCTTTTATCGTAAAAAAACTTGCATTTCAATGTCAACTAATGATGCAATTGATGAGAATACAAAAAATGAGAAAAGTAATAAAAAAGTTAGGCTTTTTTGTTAAACCAAAAAGAAAAGATCAATCATTAAAACATGTTATGTCTATTGTTGCTAGTTCCATTCAATCTATTGGAAAAAATAGTAGATCTAAAGATAAAAATGCAGCAAGAAGAGCTATAACAACTGCTATAGTTAATAAAGAAAATTTGAATAAAAGAATGGTACATAATATTAGTGAAGTTCTACAAATACATCCTAAAACATTGTTAAGAGCGGCAAAAAGAAGAGAAAGTATAGAAAATGATCCAATTAACCAATGTTGGAGTTTTAGTGATCGACTCTCGAGGTCTAACATGAAATTGAATGTTCAAATCAAATTTTTGATTGAAAAATATTGGCATGATAATACTATGGTATCATCTAATGCTAGAGATGTTTTAAAACTAAAAGTGGGGTCCAAAGTTTGCGGTCCTCATCCAAAACACCTATTAGATACAACACTAACAGAATTTTATAAAAAAATTTGTGGTGATTTAGTGTTACCTGGTAATATTAAAATAAGTCAAAGGTCTTTTGAAAAATGTAAACCTTGGTATGTAAAAATTAATAAGCAACGAATATCTTGTTGTTGTAAAACGCATATTCAATTTTGTTATTTTTATGATGTTTTTGGATATATACATTTTACTTTGCATACTAACATGATTATGCAGGAATATGGCATTAATATGCCACCTGAAACAATAAGGGAGTTTATATCAAGTTTGTTTTGTGAAAGATCTAATGTTAAATTGTTTTATTTAAGTTCTTGTATTTCTGGACAATGCACTAGTTGTGGAAATCTTTCATTCTTAAGAGTTT
>VDFB02101033.1:233639-347164 GCA_007258455.2 Sequoia sempervirens
AATCAACCTGAACTCACGCTTGAGGAACATTTTAGTAATCCTGCCAATGTGCAAATAACTGACCGTTTGCTTGAAAAACATGGGGAAGAAATTTTGGCCCACCTAATTGAGAAGGGTGTCAAACCCCCCTCGGGTGTTGACTTGCCCAAATATAGGGGTTCCCCATCTAACGTACTCCAAGGTTCACAAAATGCACTAGAAGGTTCATACTTCCCCAATGTTCCTCCAGTTGAGGGTTGACATCAACCTAAATTTGGCAATGCTGTTCTTTATCATGTTAACCATCCCCCACACGCTTCAACCTCAGTCATGGGAGGTCCTCAATTGCCTGATCCCAATAATCCTTTTGCCTATGGTATGCCACAAAATGTTCCACAACTTGCGCCATTAACGCTAACAACACCCCCTCTTTCAAATCAACCTACAGTCAACACTAGGGGCACCCCCTTTACCACATTGATTTCACCTCTTGGGGCCACAAATCTACCATCATCTTCATATACATCTCAATAACTTCACCAATCCAACATTCTGCCTCGATTACCTCCACAGGGCACACCCCAGCTGAACGTTTCAGGTGGTACCCAACAACCCCCTTTACAAAACGCTTCTACGCTACCTCAACCATCTCATCCGCAACCACCTATACATAATGCTTTGGTCTCTTCACAACAACCACCCTACCAACCACAAGGAAATCCATCTCGACCTATTGCTCAGACCATATCCCATTTTCTCGCATCCATTTTGCATCCGTAGGCTCAACCACAACACAATATCCCATCTCAGCCCATACAATAGTTGACATCACAACAACAACCCCCTCAACATTACTACTATCACAATCAGCAACAATTTCACCAACAACCGCCTTATGTGACTTCCCAACAATCACAACAGTACCTTCAACACCAACAAACCAATACACAACATCCCATCCAAGCTCCTCAACGGCTTACCCTACACTTTTATCAAACAAATCCGTACTATACCCCACAACAACAACCCCTATATCAACAAAATCCCCCATCTTACCAGCAAGGCATGTCGTCATCCAACCATCCAAATCCGTATTTCAACAATCTGACCCTCTCTCAGTAGGATCCTTTATCATCCTATCATCAATATCCCCCCAACCCACCACCGGCCAACTCAGATCTGTTGGAAATTAAAGCCACTATGAAAGATCTTCAGGCAGGGACTGGCAAACAATCATTCAAATTCGAAGACATATGCCCATATCCGTTCGATCCCTCCATCTCATTGATTCCCTTCCCTAAACATTTTGAAATGCCAAAGTTTGACAAATATAAGGGGAACAAAGATCCTAAGGCCCACTTGCAGGAGTTTTACTCCTAGTGTTAAGAAGTTATGTACAATGACAACTATCTCTTGCACATGTTCCCACGAAGCCTGGCAAGCAACACCCTAGAGTGGTTCATGACCCTCGAAAAAGGATCCGTAAAATCTTTTGTGGACCTGTCAGAAAAATTTGTCTCCTACTTCTCCTTTAATTTGGAGGACACTGACACCTTAGACCTTCTCAAAGAGAAACAACGTGAGGGGGAAACCTTTACTAGCTACCTCCAAAGGTGGCATGCACTAGCAAGCCGAATGAAAACCCCTCTGAAAGAGAAGGACATGGTCACTCTCTTCGTGGAGAACTCTCATCCCGAAATGGCTCATAGCTTTAGGTTATATTGTATCACCACTTTCACAGAAATAGTGGAAAAGGGACCTATCCTTGAACATGCCCTTGTCACTAAAGGGCACATTAAAATACATGGCCATGATAAAGAAAGATCATTTGGAGATAAGCCACGTTTTTGGAACAGAAACAAGAACGCAGTAAATGATGGTGTGACTGATACTAAACACGTCCAGGTGGCTAACACATCCTCAAAACAACAACCGTATGTACCTAACGCCATCTCTGTGCCACAAGGGACGCCTTGCCCTCCTCAACAGTTGAACCAGAACAATCAAGGGAACACCAAACATCAGTATGCTCAATTAGGAGAACCTCTGAGTGTTGTCTTTAATAAGTTGTTACAAATCAATTATCCCATCACGTACCCTGTCACCAAGCCATTTGATGAGTCCAAACCCAAGCCCGCATGGTTTAAGGACAATGAGTATTGTGAGTTCCATAAAATCAAAGGACACTCTTTAAACAAGTGTCAGGGTCTGAAAAACTACGTCCAAGATCTCATTGATCGAGGTGATGTCAAGGTTGACCTCGGTCAAGCTTGGTCATCCTATGCTCAATTACAGATATATCAAAACGCCTTTCCAAACCATAATCAAGGCCCAAGCACATCTAGCAGTAATCCCCAAGGAAACAACACAAATAATGTGAGCTACAAGAATGTAACCTTCAATTACGAGGGTGTTATTCATTACATTGAGCAGGTGGAACCCCGTGTATCCATGATACATGTTAAAGCCAAGGACCCTCAATGTGCTGTCACTACACAACGAGCCTGCATCACTGTCCTTGCAGCCTTTGCACCCGCCCAATCAACTCTTGTAAGCTCTCAGTACAACATCCTTGATCACTTAAGAAAAACCCCTACTCATATATCCATTTTGGATTTGCTTAAGTCTTCCCCGGTACATCAAGAAATCCTCGATAGATACCGTAGAAACCCGTAGCCTTGGAAATGACATCGACCCCGCCAATTCAAGCTTTTGTGTGGGACACTTGGCTATCTCATCAACTGCACTTCAGCCAAGAGCATTATGCCAAACATCGATGTCAATCATAATGCGCCTTACATGCTCCCGGTAAATTGGTTGCTTTAAGCCATAAAATAAAAAGGTCTGGTAGATAATGGCTCTGCCCTCGATTTGTGTACTTGGAGTTACTTGGCGAGTTGGGGTATACTCAAGCGGATTTAAGTAATCAGATCATCACAATCAAAGCCTATGATAATGTAGAAAGGAATTCAGAGGGAATTATTAGTCTTCCTATCCAAGTGGGACCTGTGCTTCAATACACTACCTGTCATGTCCTTGATCTAGAATTGCCATATAATCTCCTCCTTGGCCACCTGTGGCTCCATGCTATGCAAGTTGTCCCCTCCATGTACCATCAGTGCCTAAAATTCCCCATCAACGGACAAAATTCACCATCTATGCTGACCCCCAACCATTTGAATATTGTCGCGCTTTAGAGCGTCATTTCCCCATTACATTATTGTCACGGGGTTGAAATGGGGACATCCACTCATCATCGCTTACCCACCCCTCCATCCAGAGATATGTATATGCACGATCCTGGTGCGAGTCCTAGATCATTGACAAAGGGGTGTAAGTGAATCTGAAATGCATCACGGCTCTCGATGTAGCAGCCATGCCACACGTCACCACACGAGTATGGTCAACCTTCACATGCTACACAAGAGGAAGACAAGACTATCACCTTCAGTGGTAAAAACATCCCTACCACCACTTTCAGATCCCCAAGTGTCAAGATAGATGCACCAAAAGAGGACATAAGCCAATGGGTTTACCAAGAAGAACTCCAGCCGGACCCTCCTCTAAAGGAATATTTTTAGGAAGCATATCCATGGTTAGCTAAGTTTGTAGAAAAATATAACTACCAAGGCAGGGGCCTAGGTAAAGAAGAACAAGGCAGTTGCAACCTATTGATACACCAAAGCTACCAAAGAACATAGGCATCAGATATGATAAAAAATAGAAAGGCCCTGCAACATCGTCTAATACCTCCTATAGTGTCACCGTGGACAAAGGCTCATTGGAAGATATACCCGAAGAGGAATCCATCATACATGCGTACGATGATGTTGATCACACCAACTTGTCATCCATGCTCGAATGCCTATCCATCTACACCATTAGCCTATCCCTTTGTCACCCCGATCTCATTGATTGGGACCTACGTAATAGCACACCTATCAGTATGTCTGCGGATACATATGTCAACCTTATGGGATTGGGGGAGGATGAACACTCCAGTCGCAAAAATAAGAATAAGAAAAGTAAAAAGCATTCATCTAGTGAAAACCTCCCTGAGGCACTTCCTGACCTTGAAAAAGTAAAAATAAAGGACGCATATGATGGCGAAAACCTCAAAGAGGCACTGGAAGATGGAGATGTTCATCTTCCCCTTGTGGGAACTCAGTTATCTGCCCGATCATCTATTCTAATTGAAGAAACTCAAGAAGTTAATCTGGGTACTACTAAAAATCCTAAAGTCACCTATGTGGCTAAGTCACTCTTAGAACAAAATTACCCGGTCATCGTCACGGTATCAAGAAGGAATCCTTAACTGCTTGGTATACTTAGACATGCCAGGCTTAGACCCCACCTTAGTGGTTCATCATTTTAGGCGTTAAGCTCGGGCAGCCAAGCCTGTCAAACAAAAGCTCCATAAGATGCACATGTAGGTAGCATTGTTAGTCAAAAAGGAATTGGAAAAGTTACTAGAGGCAGGCTTTATTAGACCAATTGACTACTCTAAGTGGATCTCCAATATAGTATCGGTTGCTAAACCAAATGGAGATATTCGGATCTGCCTGAGACCGAGGGGATCTTAACAAGGCCTGCCCAAAGATGACTTCCCTCACCTAACATTGACATGTTGAATTAGACTGTGATGGGACATGAATGTTATCCCTTATGGATGGCTTCTCAGTTATAATCAGAAATTCAATCGCGCACGAGGACCTTCAAGACCGCCTTCACAACACCTTGGGGCACTTTTTGTTACAATGTTATGCCCTTTGGTCTCAAAAATGCGGGGGCAATATATCAAAGAGCAATGACAGTCATCTTTCATGACCTCATCCATATCATCATGGAGGATTATGTTGATGACTTGCTAGGAAAATCTAAAACACGAGCAGAACATCCTACTGTCTTAAAGTAGATCTTTAAACGGTTAGAACATTACAAGTTGTGGCTAAATCCAAAGAAGAGTGTCTTTGTAGGGTCCGCGTCGGAAAGTTGTTGGTTTCATAGTCTCGTGGGGGCATTAGGAGTTATTACCGCCAAAGGTCAAGGCTATTGGACATACCACCTCCGCGCAATCTGACCAGTTAAAGCCTCCGGGGAAGATCACGGTCCATGCAGCCGGTTCATAGCCCGGCTAGCGAGATAAGTGTCGACCATTCACTCATCTTACGAAGATTCCACGCCAGGTGGAACCAGCGATTAATGAGATAGGTTTCAATAAAATTAAGGAATATTTAGCTCATCCACCAATCTTGATGCCACCTATTCCAGGAAAACCCCTCCTACTTTACATCTCTGCTACTTCAGTCGCGCTGGGGGCATTGCTGGCACAACATGATGAGTCATTCAAAGAAAGGGAAATCTACTACATCAGTCGAACATTGGTCGACTATGAGTTAAACTACTCCCCCATGGAAAAATCCTGCCTTGCGCTAGTCTTCAGCACACAGAAACTTCGTCATTACATGCTCAGCCATCTAGTCAAATTAATCACTAAAATTGATCCCTTGAAGTATTTGTTATCTAGAACCACCCTAACTAGCCGCATGGCCAAATGGGTCATGCTCCTAAGTGAATTTGACATAGAGTATGTAGAGAAAAAACCCTTAAAAGGATAAGTCATAGCTGATCAATTGGTTGAGGCACCATTAGTAGATGCCTACCCACTAGACACTGAATTCCTAGACGAAGAAGTCTACACAGTTATAGAAGCACCAATTTGGACGCTATATTCTGATGGGTCATACACTCATAGTGGATCTAGAGCAGGAACTTTATTAGTTACCCCTCAAGGTGACTACATTCCAAAATCATTCAGGATAGCATTCCCGTGTACCAACAATATGGCAGAGTACGAAGCTCTCCTCACCGGCCTCCGAATTGCAAAACAGTGGCATATAACTCACCTAAAAGTCTTTGGTGATTCATTATTAGTCGTCAAACAAGTTAATGATGAATTCCTCACAAAAGATGATAAATTGTTACCCTATAAGTGCATGGTGGATGATTTTAAGAAATATTTCACCTCCATACAGTTTGACCAAATTCCTCGGGTACAAAATAAAGTGGCAAATGCAATGGCCACTATTGGTTCCCTGATTGACATGCCTAAAGACCGAACAGAATGTGAGTTTCTTGTTGAACAACTTTTAATCCCTGCATATGATATTCCTGAGACTGATATGGTGTGTGATATTGTAGGTCCTGCCTCCCCGTGGTACCAGAACATATACACCTATCTCCGTGATAATATCCTACCCCCAGAACTTACACACAACCAACGCAAATCCTTTGTTCATCGCTCTTCTCGACACATCATTGTTGGTGATACGCTTTATCGTCGCGGGTATGATGGAATCCTCCTTAGATGTCTGAATGAGACCGAAGCTTGCACGACACTAATGAAAGTGCATGGTGGTGTTTGTGGAGCTCACTCAAATGGTATGGCTCTGGCCAAAAGGATCCTATGAGCTAGATATTATTGGCCTATATTGGAACACGATGCTTGTAAATTTTTAAAGAAGTGCCTTCAATGCCAACAACATGCAGATTTGATTCATGCCCCAGCACAAGATCTTCAGCCCCTTCTAGCCTCGTGGCCCTTTTCTCAATGGGGTTTCGACTTGATTGGCAAGATTTACCCACCATCATCCAATGGCCATACATTCATAATTATCGCCACTGAATACTTCACTAAGTGGGTGGAAGCAATACCACTCTCACAAATCACCGGTATCCAAATCTCAAAATTTATCATTTACCATATTCTCTGTAGATATGGTATCCCATCCACCTTCCTCTTTGATAATGGAAAACTCTTCAAAAACCAAGCCATGAAGCACCTCTACAACACCTTTCATATCCAGCACCGTTGGTCAATGCCTTATTACCCCCAGGGAAATGGTCAGGCAGAAGCAACCAACAAGACCCTTATCCGCATCCTCAAAAAGGTTGTCAATAACAGCGGGCGAAGTTGGCACCTCCATATTCATCACGCCTCTTGGGAATCCCATCAGCACAACGATGAAACACCCTATTCTCTGAGTATATGGTCTTTGAGGCCATCTTACTTGGTGAGTTGAGCTCCCATCAGCGAGGGATTTCTCACGAAGAACTTGTCGATTGAGAAGAAGATGCTTTGTGTTGCCGCGACACCGCGGCTAGATTCTTTGGATGAGCGAAGAAGAATAAAAGCCTATGATCATCTGCAAGCATACCAAAACCACCTCAAACGTAATTACAATAAAAAAGTTCGTCCTCGACAATTCCAGGTTGGTGAGCTTGTTCTTAAGGAGAACCAGCATACTCAACAGGATCGTGATAAAAAGGAAAAATTTGAGGCAAACTGGTTAGGGCCTTATATCATAGCCACCAAATATGGATCTGGGGCCTACAGATTGACTACTCTTGAAGGAGATCCCCTTGATGAACTCATCATTATCATGCATCTGAAGAAGTTCTACACCTAAATCCGCTCGGTAACCCCACCTAATCAAAAAATAAAAAAAATAAAAAAATAAAAAATCCAAATAAAAAATAAAGAGAAATAAATCTGTCCTATGGTGAAAACCACCTCTTGGTGGCGCCTTGGATAAGCATGGATGGTGAAAACCTGGTAACAGGCGTCACCCATAGAGGGCTTAATCATTATCTACCTGACATCCTAGTTATTTTATGTTTTCATCCGCACTATCGTCCTCATCCATCTCATCCTAGGCCGCTTCGTATATATTGATTGAACATTGGACGACCCATCTAGCCTATCCCCCATCCTGAGCTTTTCAGTATCCCACTTTGAGCTTGTATCATTCATTCCCCTTGTCGATCGATCTACGTCATCATATAGGATCATCCATTGTGTCGGTCTCCATCTAGATCTCATCCTTTCGCATCACTCATCGAACTACGTTGCCCCTGCACTTTCACGTAGGCAAGGTTGGTCATTTGATCCTCCCCTGAGGCATTTGTCTGTCGTGTTTTTGTGTCCTTCATCATCGGTCACCATTGTCTTCTTTCCGCTTTATCCATGGTCTTTTTCTAGAACTACGAGGGCTCTGCGCTTTCACGTAGGCAAGGCTAATCTATGATCAGCTCCCGAGCCCCTAGGTCTTTAGGTTGTGTCAGTCTCATGTTTTGTCTCCCTTGTGTTGTGTCATCAAGCTATGCCCTTATCTAGCTGGTTCTTAACAAACAAGATCCACTTGTATCAACAAATTCAATCAGTTTTGAATATCCTACATCATATCGATCTTTTAGCTTAGTATCCATCATCGGTCTCAATAGGATGCATCCTTCCTAACAGACCTCATCAATCCCATCTATCCCCTTGATCCTATGGCAAATGACATTTGAAATTGATTGCGATCTTTTGATGCTTTTGGATTTTGTCTATCATTTGAGCTACCTATCATCACCTGTCAAGGCCGCCATAATCTATCATATTAAGGCGTGTTTTGATTGGTCCACATAGGGGCATATCTTGATCTTTTGTTTGATTGTGTCTTCTTGGTTGTCCCACGTAGTACCCACCAAGATCCCCGAGGTCTTGTGTTATGTTGGGGCATCCTTTTGTGCTTGTGGTTATCTCAATACCTAGCCCGACCAAGGTCTTTCTTTCAGAATTTGGGGTGTTCACTCCCCCTAGCTCGAAAGCAATGGTATCATAATCTTTCAGTGCCTTTCGCTGTACTCTAGCTAGCTCGGCCTCAAGAGACCTCACTCTCCGCTCTGCAATCTATAATCTCACCTCTGCTCCTCTCGCCTGTACAGTGGGATCCCCTAGTACCACATAAGGAACCAATGCTAATGACTCTGCCTCCATAACATCCCCCTCTGCCACATCCCTGTCTACATCCATAGCATCATCATCCCCACTCGCCTACTCTGTCTCATTCTCCCTGCCCTCCTGCTCCTGTCGCCCCTCATAGTCCCTTCCACTCATATACGGGGTGGAACTCCAAAATCATCCCGCTTCGCCCCTCGCTCTCCATCACTAACCGATGTCCTTGGCTTACCCTCTCCTCCCTCTCGTGCTACTTATAACATATTCCCCTTATCCTTCTCTGCCCTTCCTCAAGCCCTCGCTTCTTCGAGCCTTGTGATTTAGGGCTAAACCTTACACCCTGGCCTTAAGGGTCTGCCTTTACTTCACAACCGGCTCCCTCCTCCCCTCCTCCCTCCTCCATGCCCCCCCGTGACCCACCACCTCCACATCCTCCACATCCTCCTCATCCCCCCCAACATCCACATCCCTCACCTCCTCCACCCTCTGTCCCCCCTGGGCTCTCCCCCAATGCTGACCATCTCTCTGACCTCGCCTCTGATGTCTCCTCCTCCTCCTCCCTGGTCTACCCACCTGCTCTGTCTCATCAGGCTCCTCCTGTCCCCCCTGATCTACCACTACCACAGTCTCTCGTCGCTGCTGCACCCCCCCTCTCCTCTCTCTTCGTAGTCTCTACTCATCCTCTGGTCTGAAACCCACTGCCCTCAACATAGGCTGAACAAGAGTAATCATATCCCATAACCTATTCTAGAACCACCTCCGGTATTGCTCAGTCACAACTGGCACCTGCTCTCCTCCAACTCTCCCTGGATAAGGCGCATATCCTGCTGCCCTCCATGACGACCTGGTGCCATGCGGCCTCCCCATGGTATCTCTCTACTGTACCGCCGGAACATGATAGGCGCTGTCAGAATATCCTGTATCACTCCAAACTGCCTCAACACTCTGTCTGGTCAATGCGACTCTACTATGTGCGGCACAGTCCCAATAATAAAACACCTGCTCAGAAAGTAACCCTCATGTCTCCTCGTATCAGTCCATCCCCAGAATTGGCGCAACTTATATGGCCGCCACTCTATATCCCTCAGATGTAGATCATCAAACACTCTCCTCCACCCCTCCATATCTCCTTGCATCTCATAGCATAGAACCAAACCTCTCCCCTCCCCATACCTCCATGCCACGGGCTCGCGATCATCCACTGTCCCCGCTCTTACCACTATCGGCCTCGTCACTGCAATATGCTCCCAAGCCCAAATCTACAGCAGCGTCATATGTGTCAAGCTCGATACTCTCCGGTAATAGATCCCATGCATATCTCTGTATAGATGAGTCAATACACATGACCCCCATAAAAATAGCCCCCCTCGCCACTCGACAATGTGACAAATCACCTCCATATACCGAAAGCTACATGTATGTTTGCTCCGATCTGGCAACAATATCCTACTAATCATACTACATAGGAACAATGGTAAGGCTGGCACCCCCACTAACAAACATTGGTCCAAATCCAACTGACCCTTCACCAGGGGCAGCTCCTCGCGTCCAAACAATACTCTAATGGTCTCCTGTAACTCCGCCCCTGTAGACACCACCTCACTCACTAACCGTCCGGCTATTGGTAGCCTCATGATGCATTACATGTCCTCCAAAATAACGGTCATCTTTCCTGTAGGGAGATGAAACGTAGATATCTCTAAGCTCTATCTCTCTATCAATGCTATCAGCATCGCCTAATGCGCTCTAACTACTGGAAACTGAATACAGTGTCTTAAACCCGCATGATCTAAGGCTGTCTGATCCTCCTCGTTTATTGCTGCTATCGTCACTACCATCACCTTTGATCGTCACTCATGTGTCTGTATTCACTCCAAACTCTGCACACACGAAAATCTTCTAATTATTTTATTTATTTTTTACTTCTCCTCTTTCTTTTCTTTCTTCCACCTTTTTTTCCCTATATTTTCCCTTTATTTTCCCCTCTTCTTCTTTTTTCCTCCCCCCTCGCTGGGGCCGCTCCGCCCTCCGGCTAGGTGGCTCCGCCCGCCAGTCGGGCGGCTCCGCCCTCTCGGTGGGATGAATTTTCCCCGAGCGGGCGGCTCTGCCCCGGGTGGTTCCGCCTGCTGTGGGGGCGGCTCTGCCCCGAGCGGTTTTGCTCGCTGTCGGGGCGGGTCCGCCCGCTGTCTAGGTGGGTCCGTCCACTGTCGGAGCGGCTCTGTCCTGGGCGGGTTCGCCCGCTTTCGGGGCGAGTCCGCCCACTTGTGGGGACGGCTCCGCCCGAGACCAGGGCGGCTTTGCCCTAGGCCGTGGTGGCAGCGCCTGAGGCCGAGGCGGGGGCGCCCTGAAATGGGGCGGCTATGCCCCGCCCCAGTTCTTCTTCCCCCATTTTTTTTTTTTAATAACATTTTGGCCTTTCTTTCTAAAATCTAACCCCGACCCATTTTCTTAATTTTGCTAACGAACGAAACCCACATTTTCAAATTTTCAAAACCTATCAAAAAATATGTTAAAAATGCATAAATTCAACATATGGGTTTTGGTATCACTCACATGCTATGCGACCACGCTCTCGCTGTATAATAAGCGCACCTCATCCGCTCGATGCACAATCTTCGTATCGTTGTCTGTCGGCATCGTCCCTCCTCGGTCGCTTTCTCTTCTCTACTCTCCTCCTCTCAACTGCTACAGTAAAAATGACTAAGGTAAATTTTGAAATTACCTTTTTAACCCTCTTCTTCTCAAAAGGTATTTTTTACCTTTTATTTATCTTTTTCTTCCTCCAACTAATTCCTAACTTCCTGAGGCTGCCGTTTGCAAACCGTGCATCAGATGACATCCGTTCAAAAACCAAAAATGTTTGATTTTTCAAGCTCTATCCAATGGTGTCTTTCTTTTCTTCCTATTGAGACGTCATCTGGGGACCCCTTTTTCCTCCCCCAACCACCCTCTCGAGGGGGCATACTCTCCTACCATTCCTTCATTCCTTCGACATAGTCATTGGGGCATCATCAACCTTTTCCATGCTAGGGGCATCACCATCTATCATTTTCTCCCTCATTTGCATTTTATTTTTCTTCGAAACACTGTTATTCTGACAATATTTCAAAGAGGGAAAAAATGTAGACATCTAAATTTAATCACTCCCATATGATTAAATTTACTCCCTTTTCGTCTATCATATTAAATATTAATTTATTAAATTAATATTACACCTTTTGTCTCATATTTGTAAGGTATTTAATTTAATAACTAAATGCTTTATCTTTCACCTTCTTCCTCTCTAAATTAAATAAATACACCAATTTATTTAATTTAGTCATTTTTTACCCTTTTGATTTAAAATCAATTTAAAATTCTTCATTCTCTCTCTCCTTGTCACATCCTCTATGATCTTGCTCTAATCTAAATTAATTAATTCATGATTATGATGTGCATCCTCTTAATCAAAGATTAATGTCACATCCTCCTACATTTGCCACTTGCCTCTAATCTTCCATTAATTATTCTAATCAAATATTTGCACAACATTAACCAAGGTCATTAGCCATATTTAACACCACCTTTTTAGTCAACCTTTGCATTTATCTCTTTTTAGCATTGACCCTCTTTCCCATGTGAATTTTTAATTCACATTTATTTATCCTAAATTTTCCTCTTCCTTATGTGAAGTTTTAATTCACATTCTATCTTCCAAGGCTTTTAGAACCTTGGACTTGTCACATCATCCACATGTGACCAAGTTCCACTTTTTTGGAGCTCACCTTTTATACTTTAGACTGTCCTAAGAATGTGAATTTTTAATTCACATTTATTTCTCCAACCACCTCTCCTTTTCCCATGGAGATTTTTGAGGAATTCCAAAATTCCTCAAATGTCCCTTTCACTCTCACTTGGGAACAAGAAATTCCTTTTTGAGGAAATCTTCTCACTCCCCAAGGTACTTGGAAGATACTTGTCCTTCCTCCACCTCATGTACCTTTTGGCTACCTCTCTTACACCTCATCTCTTCTTAGCCACTTCACCATTCACATGTCAAGATGTGAGGGCTTGTGAGTTCTCAACCCACCATAGCCCTTCATCTTGACCTTGTTGGATGAATCTCAACCGTTGAATTCTCTAGGGAATTCAAATTCTTCTATAAATCCCCCCTCCTCAAGGGAATTTGCAACACATTTCATTTGAGCAACCTTATGCTGCCAATTTACATTCTCAAGCATTTACTATCATTTAGTCATCCACTTTAATCATTTTGCATAGTTGATCTTGATCTAGCTACATCAAAAGCCATCTAAGGAGCACACAAAATCATCCAAATCAAGGGCCAACCAAGGAGTTTTCAATAGAAAAGAAGGTATAAATCAATTTACATCTTATTTCATTTTTTTTCCTTGTTTTATCACTCTTTAGGCTAACCATTGAAGTCTTCTTAGTGTTTTATCATTTGCATTTTAAGATATTTTGCACATTAGAATAGGGTAAAATTCCAAGGTACACAGGTACAAATTGAGAAATTAAATTATACAGAAGTTCTCTACAGGAAAGTTCAGAGATTTCATTTTCCCAGACAATTAAAAGAAATAGGAAACCAAATAGAATAATGATTTTCTACAGAGATCTATAATTCCTTTTGTAACAATTTATTTCGAATGAACAAATACACAGAGGGTTTTTTTTAATTATTTTCTACAGAGGTTCCTCTTTCACGACAAACTTTTAAGAGAATGAAAGAAAAGCTTCTACAGTATTGAAAAACTTTTCCTAAACTTTTTCAAATTGCATTACAGTAATATAAACAACTTTTCAATTCAAAATTCACGAAAACAGTAAAGGAACCTGTTCCAAAAGAACTGTTGCCTCGAGAATTGTTGTTGAGCTTCTCTGTAACTTCAAATTGCCAATGTAGCCAAAAATTCCTCCAGTAAATTTGCCTCTTTCTAGAAAACACACAATACATAGCCAAGAATTCTACAACAAAATTCTAAAACAATTCATCAAAGAGATCCACAATTTCCTCCCCAATTTTTAACAACCCACACAAAAACTCCTGTGAAACAACTTTCTTTACTTTTCCCAAAAATCTCTTCCGAGAATGAATTTTCAACAAATAGATAACCAATTTCTAACTCACAGTTATCTCAACAAAAAAATATTTTCCCTCAACAACCCAGATATTTTCCATCCACATGCATTTAAATAAAGTAAAATAATTTACTAATTGCAACCAATTTAAATACTCTTATTCATTTAATTACCATTTATTTTTAATAATAAAAATTACTCAACAACATAACTTAATTAAATTTATTTATTTATTTATTCGAAAGCCTTTACCACAATAATTCAATTAATTAAATAATTAAATTAAATACACACTTAATCTACCAAATTATACAATAATAAAATATCCAGAACAACAATGATAAAGCTAAGACCAAAACTCAAACTGATGACACATTGTACTAGGGTAAAGGTATGACTAGGTAGCCCGTTACTATCTCCCAATATTACTATTGAGTAGTGGACACACTCAGATTTGTGAAACCAGGTGAAGCTAATATCCTGTACCTGCAATCCTGCAAAAAAGCAAATGTCGTACATATATATAGATAGTAATTCATACACACCGTGAAGAGAGAATCGCGGAAATCACAGGGCACTCGCAAGCGAGTGATGCAATACCGATCTTTTCACCAATACAATGTCACATCAATTGATGAGATAATATATCAATTAAACTACAATAAGGAAATATAGCAATGTCATCACAACTAAGTATCTAAGCGAACATAAAGCATATTAACATAATCACCATGCATATAATGTGTCATCACATCAATATAGCTTATCATCACTCCACTGTCAGCGATAGAATAACCATAACATAAAACATAGTCTAATAAAGTATCTGAGCTGTCAAGAAAATATAACAAATCAGAGGGGTGTCACAATTGTAGAGTTATGTCTATCGATGTAATGATAATGAGAAAATCGTCTTTTAACTTGGAAGGTGGTGTAATTGACCGAGTGGGCAATGGTGGACATGTTTTTGTGGTTGCTCTTCTTTTTTTATTTACTATCACTATTTTTGTGGGTTGGATAGTAGGGAAAAAAGGTAGAAATATATTTTTTAAAATAACCTTTTAAACATAACCCAAATCACTCCAAATATTTCTATTCATAAAAAATTTAGGAACAAAAACACCATGTAGCATGTTATCAAAATTTAATTTTGTTATAGTTGCTAATCAAGGTAATTCTCAAACATTTAGTCTTACTATATTTTGAAAGTTGGTTTCAAAAACATTTTTTCATTTTTACTCACTAAAAAGTTGAAATTTTCATGTTTCAAACATTGTAGTTGAATTTGATATAAGAACATGATAAATTAGAATTGGTTAGAAATATTAAAATTAACTACCTATTAAAAATTAGGCAATTGTAGTAGTAACCTACATTTATGTAAGAATCAATAAGATTCTACTATTTTTTTTTATAGAGAAAATTGGTTATAAAATTTTGTTTATGTAAAATTATATTTTTACTTTGAATCTTATATTAATTACAATTGTAAGGGAAGATATCACACCTCACATAAACATCTTTGGAAAAAATAATTAAACAATAATGATAAATATATAATTTTAGGATAAATAATTAGGATTTGAGAATGCAATAGATAAAGATGATATGTGATAGATGTTACCAATTAATTCAAAACTATATTACTACTTGAGAAACAATTAGACAATGCCTCCATGTCAAGAAATTCCTTGCCTATCACTCTAGTTGACATCGATGATTGAGGATCCAATCTATAAATCAATATATTTGAACTTATTTTATGGATCTAAACTTTTACATTTTTTATCTTTTTTGAACTTATTTTTCTTGATGTCTTCAATCTTTGTTTGAAAAGGAGTGGGGGTGCTAGCAAGAAATTGAGTCCACTTTTTGGCCAAAAAGTGGAAGTGTTTTCCCTGATTTTTAGAATTTAACACATTTGACCTTAAAATTTGAAACACTTAGAGATAGAATCTTGAAAAAACTCACTGATCATAAAATGTAGTACTCAGAGTCTAGTTTCCAAATATGTAATTTATTTCAATACCTAAATGCTACAAATTGATTTTTAATAGACATTTCTAAAAATCACTATTTAAAAGTCACTTTTTTCTTACCATACCACGCATGTGTACGTCATCCATATTTTGACCTAAATTATCATATTTTTCTAAATCCTTTTGGGAAAATATTTGTAACTCACTGAAGCATGTTTTTCGATATTTTTTGTAATTTTTTATTGAATTTTTTTTTTTTGTTGAATTTTTACTAGCCATATTTGTCGTTTTGAAAAATTGTCGTGTATGTCACGCATAAGATGACCTAAACTTATCATTTTTTGATTTTTTTAAATTAAAAAAAATGTCTAAAGTACGTTTTCGTGCAATTTGTTTTACAAAAAAATATTTTAATAAAAAGTTATTAAAATAGTAAAAACCCTTATATTTCAAGTTTATGGACCAGTTTCATCATAAATTAATTGAAAAATAGAAAAAATAATCCAATTGTAAAAAAAGTACATATTTGGAATATGCATTGTCTCATCTATAATGGGTTTTAATTTCATCAAAAAATTCTAGAAAAAAGTCTTCAAACATATGTCCAAAGTCACTATTTTTATGTGACATTGTCAGGACCTTCAACTTGCAGGTCAAATCAGGTTGAAGGCCTAGGTTCAAATCCCCAAGGCTTTTTCCGAACCAAAAAATAAGCCAAAAACCTGACCACAACCTAAGCACAAATTCAATTTTTTAGAAACAGGATCCCATTTACAAAACAAGATCCTATTTTGTAAATCAAGATCCCATTTTGTAAATCGGGATCATGTTTCGTAATATTAAATGCTCAGACCATTGACATAGAAATGAGATCACTTTTTATAAATGGGATCCTGTTTCCCTTTTTACCCTTTTTTTTTAAATTTTACTGGAAAACTTTTACTTTGAATTCTACAACTTCACATGTACAGCCGACTGTGAGAAATTGAGCTAGTTTCTATCAAGTTTTGTCTTTACAAGTCTTCAACTTACAATTTGGATTGAATTTTTGAAAGGAGGCATCATGTAAATAGTTTTTTCAGTGGAATTGTGTTAGTTTTCTACTTGTTTGGAGGAACAAAAGAGGAAGACTTTTGTCTTTACAAGTCTTCAACTTGCAATTTGGATTGAATTTTTGAAAGGAGGCATCATGTAAATAGTTTTTTAAGTGGAATTGTGTTAGTTTTATACTCGTTTGGAGGAACAAAAGAGAAATAATTTCACTATTGACATTCATTTGTGTTTGAGAATTTTATAATCATGGGTTCACAAGCTCGTAATAAGAGGAAAGATAGGAAGGCATTGACTACTGAAGAAACTAAAGCAATGAAAGCAAAAGAAGCAAAAAGGAAAAGAGATAGAAGAATGAGGATTCGATCAATAAATAATTTTGAAGAATCCAATTCCACAACTATTGAAGATATAAACATCGAGGAGACCATGGTTGTAGACGATGCTAATTTGCAGGAAGTCAATTTAGAAAATAATATGATTATACAAGTCCTCGTATGTCTTCAAATCCCTCTTTCAATGCTATGGAGAATGTTTCAATAGGCACAAATCCAGGTACGTCTTCAAATCCACATTTTAGTGAAATGGAATTTTTTTTTGTAGAAGTTTTACAAGATGTTGGACTTAACAATGTTGACAATGATAATGTTGAAAGAGATGAAAAATTTATACAATTTGTTGAAAATAAATTAGAAAATGAAAATGAAAATGATTTAAATGTTGTTGAAAATGAAAATGAAAAATATTTTGTTGAAAATGAAAATGAAAATTGTTTTGTTGATGCAAAATGAAAATGAAAAGCATTTTTTTGATGAAAATGAAGATGAAAATGAAAATCCAGGATGTGATGTTGAAAATGAAAATATTTTAAAAAAAATTGAAAGTGATACATTTTTGAATAATCTTCCTGGTAAGATTTCTTGGAGAATTGAATAAGAAGACATGCCAATAGATTATATAAAAATTTCTTTTATCGTAAAAAAACTTGCATTTCAATGTCAACTAATGATGCAATTGATGAGAATACAAAAAATGAGAAAAGTAATAAAAAAGTTAGGCTTTTTTGTTAAACCAAAAAGAAAAGATCAATCATTAAAACATGTTATGTCTATTGTTGCTAGTTCCATTCAATCTATTGGAAAAAATAGTAGATCTAAAGATAAAAATGCAGCAAGAAGAGCTATAACAACTGCTATAGTTAATAAAGAAAATTTGAATAAAAGAATGGTACATAATATTAGTGAAGTTCTACAAATACATCCTAAAACATTGTTAAGAGCGGCAAAAAGAAGAGAAAGTATAGAAAATGATCCAATTAACCAATGTTGGAGTTTTAGTGATCGACTCTCGAGGTCTAACATGAAATTGAATGTTCAAATCAAATTTTTGATTGAAAAATATTGGCATGATAATACTATGGTATCATCTAATGCTAGAGATGTTTTAAAACTAAAAGTGGGGTCCAAAGTTTGCGGTCCTCATCCAAAACACCTATTAGATACAACACTAACAGAATTTTATAAAAAAATTTGTGGTGATTTAGTGTTACCTGGTAATATTAAAATAAGTCAAAGGTCTTTTGAAAAATGTAAACCTTGGTATGTAAAAATTAATAAGCAACGAATATCTTGTTGTTGTAAAACGCATATTCAATTTTGTTATTTTTATGATGTTTTTGGATATATACATTTTACTTTGCATACTAACATGATTATGCAGGAATATGGCATTAATATGCCACCTGAAACAATAAGGGAGTTTATATCAAGTTTGTTTTGTGAAAGATCTAATGTTAAATTGTTTTATTTAAGTTCTTGTATTTCTGGACAATGCACTAGTTGTGGAAATCTTTCATTCTTAAGAGTTTGTATGCATGAAAGTGTTGATAATGATTTTGGACAATAATTAGTACATGTTAAAAGATTTAAGAATGTTGATTATTCTTTAAAAGATGGAAAAGTTAGAAAGCGTTGTGATTTAGTTACAAAAAAAGTTAGTGTAAATGCATTTATAAGTGAATTTAAGAATAAGATTGTACCAAAATATGTCATGCACTCTCAACATGCTTGATGGCTTGATGGCCAATTTAGTGCATGTAGAAACACATTTCCAATTGGTACTATACTATAATTGGTTAATTCTGCGGAAAACTATACTCTAGCTCTGCAAGAGGAAATTCAATCACAGTATTATAATTCAGTGCAAGTAGCTATGTTTGTCCATATTATTTATAGACATGCAGATGATAGCACAAAGGATGATAGAAAAGTTTTGAGGGAGTATCATTTCTATTTGAGTGACAACTGGTTACACTCGTCAGAGTTTGTTTAATATTTTTTCAATATATTTTATAAAAATTTAAGAGAAAGAGGAATCCAAATGATAGAACACTTCATATGGTCAGATAATTATACGGGACAGTTCAAGAATGGTCGAATGTTCTATTGGTTAAGTAGGGTTCATAAGGAACTTAATGTCCAACATATGTGGAGTATTTTTTAAGCCGGGCATGGTAAAGGAGAAGATGATGGAGCTGGTGTGTGTGTTAAAATAATTCTTGCTAGAGAACAATTGAAATTTGAGGATGCAATAGAATTTAAAGATGCATGTGGGATTGTCAATTGGTGCAATACAATATTATCTACACCTAGTTCGAGTGAGTACTCTACAGTTTTCCAATTCTTTTGGTTGGTCGAAGAAGAGAAAATTCTACCTAGACTTGACTATGAGACAATTTGTTGTACCCCAAAATTAAATTTTTTGTTACACTTAGAAATTTTGAAGAAATGAGTAAAAGTCTTGTTAAATTTGTCAAAAAGGTCAAAATTTGGGTGTGTGTCTTGCATGAGGGGTTAAAATGTGAAATTCCCAAAATCTGATGATTTGGGTCTACTTAAAGCAGCCTAATCTACAAAACCCAGATCTCAGTTTTTCATCCCTATGTTTTAGGAAAATTGTTATTTTTAGAAATTTCCTAAAAATAGTAACTTTTTCTGGGTTTCTTTTGAAACAGATACTGGCAAAACTTTCTAAAAATAGAAAGTTGGTCCGACAGGGTTCAAACTAATTTTGATTGGCTCAAAATACTTCCATATCAGGCTGGTGCAGTCAGAATATCAAAAAGATCAGTTTTACCCTAGTGGGTCTATTCTACTTTTCAGAAGCATATCAAGAGCTCTGAGGTCATCAATGGATGTCAGTCAGCTATTGGACGTCAGATTCAACACTCAAGCATTAAGCAAAAGTGAGTTGGTGAGAAAGCATGAAGAACGAGGAAAGAAGGTGAAAGCTGTAAAAAAATTTCTAACACTGCTTATCATGGGCGCCCCAGGAGAGAATAGGCGCCCATCTTTTTAGGGCATTAAATGTTGAAATTAGGGTTTAAGCCTCTAAGCAAAGTTGCTCAGTTTTCTTCCAGCTCTGTAACGAATCCAACAGTGCAGTCATCGGATCATCTAGTCATCCAGGATTCGAGATCAAACAAGGAGGATCCAAACAAAAGTCAGAATGAAAATCACCAAAATTTGACTAAGTCTGGGAACTTTGGGTGCCCCTGGTGAAGAAGGGCACCCAAATTTTTGAAGGGGAAAATCCAATAGTTAGGGTTTGCTAAAGTGCTCAATCTCTTCAGAATTCAAACAGCTTTGCAACGAATATCTTTGTCAGGGCATCCAACTGGCCAATCTCAAGAAAATCCAGGTCAAAGTGGAAGGTACAAGATGGAGGTTTGAATTCAAAGATGAAAATCAGAAGAAAATGGTTAATTCTAGAGCAAATGGGCGCCCTAGAAGCAAATAGGCACCCAAGCTTTTGGAGTAATAAATTCAACTTTATGACAAAAGTTTCTCCAGAAGACCCCTCTTGATTTCTCCTTAGCTCCGCAATGAGTCCAATCATCAGCCAATCCAAGCTTCGGGTCCTCGGATTTGACGAGATCGTCTATAAAAGAGAAAGTGATGAAGATATCATAAAAATGGCTAAGTCTAGTCAAGTTGGGCACCCCTGGAGAGAAAGGGCGCCCAATATTTTGAGCTCCGAGATGATGGAATTCATCAATGAAGCGTCTAAGATCACCTCGTCGGTTTCAACCAAGCTATCCAGTGAACCTGTCAGTCAGTTGATCTGATCAGCGTAGCTCCTAGAACAAAGATTTCACAAAAGATCAAAGAGAAATCAAGAAATTGAAAATCATGAAAAAATGGCTAACTCTAGACAAAATGGGTGCCCCTGGAGGAAATAGGCTCCCATGAATTTGAAGGTCAAAATGAAGTTTTTCGCCAAAGGCGCCTCCAGAACAATCTTCTCAGAATCAGTCAGGCTACGCAATGAATCATCTAGCTCATTCATCGGATCAATCTAGAAGTCGAAGATCGAGGTCAAAGTAAGGGATCAAAATTGAGAAAAGTTGAAAATTCCTAAAAAGTGGCTTACTCTGGAGAAAATGGGCGCCCCTAGCCAAGAAGGGCGCCCAACTTTCAATGCCTTAGTGAATTTTTCAAACTTTTCAAAAATTTAAAAATTGCAAGAGGATGAGGATGTCCAAGTTCATTGAACAGACCAATTTTAAGGTTTTGAAGATAAAATTAAAAGAAAGTAGACCTATTTCAAACCCTAAGTCTATTTAACACCTCTTTTCATGTAATTTTCATTATTTTTGCAAGTAGCACTCAAAGGAGAAAGTTGGAGTAGCAAGTTTGAAGTAATATTTCATGATTCAAGAACTCAAGTTTGTTGACTCTTCATTAAATTTTTTAGACCAGCAGCATAAGGCCTTGATTTTTCATGCTTTTTCATCCAAAAGATCAAAGTTTTCAAGAAGGCCAAGATTTTCAATTTTCAGCCATCTGGGTCTTATCATCTCATTCTTCTGAAGAAATTTTCAAGAAGTTCATCAAGTTGTAGCAGCTTCTTTTTATTTGCATGACAGTGAAATCCTCAGTGCATTCAATTTTTGATTATCTGGGTCCTCTCAAATCAGTCTTTTGAAGAAAACCCATATCACAGGTTTTTTCAAGAAAATTTCAAATTTTAGGGTTGGCTTCTTTTTTGATCAGCCATCAGTGTTTTTCAAATCTAATCAACTGGGTCTATTTCTAATTATATTATGAACAAAACCCAGGTGCCAGCTTTTTTCGTGAAAAATTGAAGAAATTAAGGTTTGCTGCTTTTTTAGTTTAAAATCAAAATTTTCAAAAACAGACGATCTGGGTTGTCTTGCAATGAAATTCTAAGCAAAACCCATATCTCAGATAAATTTTCAAAAAAATTGTCCATTGGAGGAAGAAAAATCAGCATTCTAAAAATAGTAAATTGTTTAAAACTTGTCTGAACCTAGGCGACTTTACTGTCATTCTTCAAGGTTTTCGAAATGGAGTATACTCCCAATGTTTTCAAGACTAAATCATCTCTCTATCATGATTACATCAAAACAGCTGAGACGGACTTGCATCACATCAAGCCAGTGTTTGATCTACATGCTTTAGAGAGCGCAGGCAACACTTCAATCAGAAACTTGGGACACTCTAGACTCCTCACAGTAGCGTCTATTCCTATTTCGGTTTAGAGCCTTGAGTTCATAATCCCTTGCATCAATCATTACAACCCAACTACAGGGGAGATTCAATCAGTTGATGGCAGATTGATTTGCAGTTTGAAACCTGGTGTGATTGAGAAATGCTTTTCCATTCCCCCTTGGCCTGAAAGTGACACTATCTCAAAGGGTGAATGTGAAAGGATGTGGGACATGCATAAGGACAAGTATAGTAAGAAGATTTCACAGTCTTGAAGACGGTTCCTATAGTGGGTTCAATGAAGTGCAAACTTAGTTTCAGAGTGTTGTTCGCAGCTGTGATAGCAGAAATCCGATTGGCGGGAGAATGAGTCATATTTTGATGATGTCAGCAAGATTTGAAAAAGCGGCCAATGAGGTCGAAGATTTCCTGAGATCAATTGCAAATGGAGAGGATATCTTAGAAAAATGCAACTTTGCTATTGATGGGATAGATGCACCGAACCAAGACACAGTTTCCTGCTTTTTAGCGGATGTGATTGAGATTTGAAATGGCTTTATTCTAGAAGGTTTTTTTCTGCTTTCTTTCTATTCTTGGAGCAATTCTTATCCATTCTTTGAAGAAGAGAAAGAAGATAAATGTAATAGTTGGTGTTTCCCGCTTTTCCTGCTTTCTTAGGTGTTAGGTGTTATCTTCTTTCTAGATTTAGAAATAAAGCTTGCTTGTTGAGCAAGCCCTAGATTGTGAAAGCAAGGAGATTTTAGGGTTCCCTACTCCTCTGCTTTCCTATAAATAAGAGCCTTTTCTCATTAGTTTTCTTTAACCATGCTAGTGATAACAGAACCCTAAGCCTAAGTGCCTTCTATTTGTTATTCAGTGTTGTTCAATTGTTTTATGATAGCGAATTGTTGAGTCTTTTTTAGCCAACAAGGAGATATTGTAACTGGTGTTCCTATTGTGTAAGAACAGTTTTTACAAGCCTCTTTAGCTGCAAGCTCTTGTTCCAGGCATGTGTTTAGTTATTTTTGTTCCAGAAGTTTGATAAATAAAATCATGAGCCTCCTTTGCCTTGGTATAACGTCTCAGATTTCCGTTATTTGTGTTATGCTTTTGTGATCTTAATTTTAGCTTACATTGAAGTGTGTAGATTTTTGTTGGGAAAGAGTTTATTGAAGCACTTTGTCAGAGAATCAACCTTGTTCATTTCTAGTTTCTCTTGCTCTGTGTATTACTCGAGAAGTTAGAAATGTCTTTACCTTAAGTTAGTCGTAGTTGAAGTTCTTAAATCAGAAAATATCAGCGGTGGCGTTTTTGTTTAATAAACCTTGTGCTCTAGTTGATCAAAAAGATAGGAAACTTAGTTTTTAGTTTACTTTCTTTCAACACCATCAACAAGAGGGAGCTTCCCCTCCTAATTTTAAGAGCAGTTTTACTGTGCATAGCTGTCTGTTTCAAATACGCATTCCAGAGGTGCGAATTTAAATGCCAACACAATTAGTGGATCTACTAAATGGAATTCATTTAAGAGTTCAAATGCAAGCACATGGACTATCTGGACAAGGGAGCTTGCATGTTTTTTTCAGTTTTGTATCTCAAGAGATTGGGAAGCATGTGAAAATACATAATAGGTTGAAGAGTAGAAGCAAAGATCGTTGACACCTGCACAAGCACACGATCAATATGAAACAACAAGTGAAGACAATGATCAAGCGTTTGCATCTGCAGACTATGACCGTGTTTCAGACCTTGTACAAGAAGGTAATTTAATTCAATTTATTTCATTTTATTTCACTTTATTAAGTTATTTTGTAATACTAAATTATTTATTTATATACATATGAATGGATGTATGTAGATTGGTCAAATTATATGGACACGCGCAAGTTATAAAATCAAAATTTGTTTGCAAGACATGTGTATGTTGTAGTTGCACCTGAGGGGAATGAGGAGGAAACAAAATATTGGTTGGCTCATTATGTGGAGACTAAACATAAGTTAATAGAACCTTGATAAGATGATGATGGGTATCATTATCCAACAAGTATGGTGATCCCCTTAAGAAATCCCCTTAAGCAAATTGTGATAACAAGTTTTTGATCCCCTTAAGCAAATTTTGAGAACTTCTTTGATGATGGCTATCATGTTATCCAATAGGATCGATGGTGGTTGTTGGCACATGGCTTCAAAAATACTTGATAAGGAAGAATGGTCTGCCTGCATTCAAAGATTATGAAACACATAAAAAGATTATACACTAATCACATTTGGTGGTGGCAAAAAATATAAAACTAGATTGGTATCATGGAAGACCTACAAATAAAGAGCTATGGACAATTTTTATGGAAGAGCATAAGAAAATCATAGATGTGTTGCAAAAAAGAGAGGATGTAGATGGTACAATGGAATAAGTAAATATAGGTAAATATAGTTTTAGTTTTATTTTGTCCTTTTAAATAGATTAAATACATGTTTTAATATTGCTCAAGTGTGTTATTAGTTGAAATTGATTTAAATTGTCCTTTTATAGATCCTTAAGCCATCATCAAAAAAAGGAGAGTCCATGCATATTCAACCTAGACACCATGGAATACTTGGTAAAAATAGGTAATTATTAGTTAAATTATATTTAAATACATTTTCTGATTATATATTGATATTACTTGTACATTAATAGTTAAAATTGATTTATTATCCTTTTTTCTATCCTTAAGCCATCATCACATTGATCTCATACTTTGAAATAAAAAGGAGAGGATGCAGATTCAACCTACACACATGTGTGGAATACTTTTAAATACAGGTACTTGAGTTGTGTACATATAGATAGTTTTATATAAATTAAAATATGTATGTTTTGATGATTTCATTGATATTGCTTGTACCATTTTGATATCAATTGGCGTGAAGATCTACTACATTCTGGGCACAAGTTTTAGATGTTCTTGAGATGACATAGCCAAATTTTGTAAACATTGTTTTGAGTTGACATATATATGTACATACATACTTAAACAATTAAAAATTTTGTACAGATTACAAATACATGTACATACACAATTATACTCTATGTACTTTTATGTATCAAAATCAATATTCTATTTTTGTTGTTGTTAAATGTGCATGTTTTCTTATTTTGAAACTTTAAATTTGATTGTATAATCACTAAATATCATGTATATTATTGTTAAATCAATTATATCAATTTTGATTAAATATGAGACATGTAATTTGGTGTATTTCATCCCCTTAAGACGTCATATTAGGACATATCCTAAATATTATACTTATTATATCATTTTTTATGATGAATCACCCTATTTTGAAACTTAAATTTGATTGTATAATCTCTAAACATGTAAATTACTGTTAAATTTGGTTTCCTTGAGCAACTTCACCAAATTTTGACAACTTCTTTGATCCCCTTAAGACATTGTATTAGGACCCCTTAAGACATCGTATTAGGACCCCTTAAGACATCCCCTTAAGATGTCGTATTAGGACATATCCTAAATATTATACTTAATTATATCATTTGTTATGATGAGTCACCCTAAAGTCTAATACTTGTTTATATCACTTAATATTTATACTTAATTATACTCTTTTTTGATCCCCTTAAGACGTTGTATTAGGACCCCTTAAGACATCCTATTAGGACATAATTAAATAAACATTAACACTATTTAAATTTTATAGAATGTGATCGTTATGAGTCATCCTAAATTCTAGGTTAATTATATCAATTGCAATTAAATATGAGACATGTACTTTGAATAATTTCAGCCCCTTAAGACGTCCATAGGTGAAGATGTTTACTATTATTCAATTTTTATTTTGAAATCATTTGGTTTAGGATGATGCTAATTACATGGAAACTTGTAGATTAACTTAGAGGAAGAAGGTTGTAGTATTTTTGTTGGATGCTATTATTTGTTTTGACAACTTATAAATTAGTGTTTTTTGTGGAACATGAGGTAAAGAGAACTTTTCTGTTCTTAAGTTTTCTCTAGCACTTTGCATGATTTGTAAATACAGGAGTACATGATTTAATTTTAAAACTTTATCCTATTTTTGGATAATTAAGTTGTATGATTGTTCTTTAATTTTATGTTGTAAAAGAACTAGGAAATATGGTGTATACTTATAGAACAACTTTTTTTGGCAAAACTCGTTGCATTTTGATTGGTATTTATATTTAGTTTATATAATTTATTAATGCTTTTTTTCTCTAATCTTGTATGGTATTGATTATTTCTTAAAATTTCACTCTTTGTGGTATATAAATAGATTGCTTTTGTTTGTAGATTATGATTTATTTTCTTATTTTATTACATAACCTGTGTATTAGGATCCCTTAAGACATCCTATTAGGACATGAATTAAATAAGTGAACATTGACTAAGTATCACTAATTATTGAATGTATATCATGTATGGATCACTAAATTTGTAAAGTCAAGTTAAAAAATTATTTCATATATAATTAAAAAAATTGAAATCAAAATACCCCATGAGGGTTTCCGACTTCGACTAGTGTCAACATATATACTCGAGGTGCAGATGATTTTCCTATCGTTAGTGTCATCTACACCAAACAGTTTGATTGTTAAAATGTATTGCAATTTATATATATGTTCATTAAAATTCTTATAAATTCAACATGTAGATGCATATTTATACCTATTTCAAATTGTCCTTAGGGTGATGCTTTGCAGTAAGAAATTCTATGAATGAACTAAGGCAACCAAATGATCCACTAGAATCTCCACATCCACCCAAACTAGGTGTGGCCTGACCAAGTCCATAGCATAGCTGATGGCAACTAGTACATTCATGTGGTCTTGACACTCGTGGAGTGGTACTAGGACCAACTCCATAGAATTCTCCTCCATCATCGTGGTCTCTAGGCTCCCTAGGCGTTATCACAAAAACATGTTGATCAAGGTCTCCTATGAGCGTACTCAGGGATCCTAATGTGGATATCACCGCATAGTAATGCAAAGGTGCAGGAATGGTAGGACCAAGAGGAGAAACAAGGGGTTGCACATGCATGGGGTGTTAGGGATCAGCCCTTGCCCCTAACCTTTGATGTGGCATACTGCCACCAACACCTTGAAATGATTTAAAATAAAAAATAACTGGGCTTTTTCCCCAAAACAAACTCTACATATAGTTTCCTCAAAAAATATAATGGGACCTCCAGATTAGCATGTGGTGGATTGTTAAATACCATCCACCATCAATCCCAAAAATGTTCACTCATTCGTGGATGTATACACCACCTCATGGATATTCTAGATATATTTGCAGGAATGGGCTATTGAGTATTAGGGTCAATAAAAAAAGGTGCTAGATCGGATTTTGTTATTTTTAGGTCTAAAATTTGTTTATATGAGAGACCATCTGCATAAAATCATCTCATCTCCTCTCTATCTCGTTGATGCTATATGGAGGTTGCTGAGGTGGTGGATTAATGATATCATCAATGTTAAATTGATCCATGATATCTATATAAGTGTTCACCTACATTAAATTATACAAAACTAATGTACAAACTTACAAAATTACAAGAAATAGTTAAATTTTAAACGTATATGAAAATTTGTTTAAATAGGATGTGCATACATATACATACACATACATACATTGATTCAACTTGAGCATGTGCATACAAATTTCAAAATTTAAGATGTACATACATTTAAAATTAAAAAATAGGATGCATAATGCATGCATACATCATTCAACTAAACTTGTGTACATACAAATTTCAATATTTAAGATCTAGAACTATTTAATTTTAATACATGTACATACTAAAAAACAAACTTGAAACATTCACAAAAAGCTCATTTATGTCTAACACATAAATTACATTTTTCCAATAAGAGAAATCATGATAGTAGATAGTCATAAAATATACTATTATAAATTCATCATTATAAGTTATTATATTCATAATTTCAACACTAAAAAATATCCATCCAACCAAATGCATAAATTCATCACTAAAAATATCCATCCAACCAAATTCATAAATTCATCACTAAAATTATCCATCCAAAGATGGAACATACTCTGTGAAGGAAGGATATTCAGTATATTTCACAACCTCAGTGTGCATTTACTTTCTGTTGGAGCAATAAAGTATTGCCAAAAGTGGGAAGCTTTGCTTGGATTACTTTATAGAAAAGAATTTTAACGAGTGATCAATTGGTCAAACTAAAGATTGTAGACCCATTCAAATGCCCCCTATGTGAAGAAGAGTTCGAAACAACTGATCATTTGCTTCTATAGTGTAATTTTTCCAATCAGTGTTGTAATTTCATTAAAAGCAAGCTAAATCTCTATAATCCCCTTCCAAACACACTTTGGGACCTCTTTCAGAGTTGGCCATTAATATACCAAACATCTTTATTTGCAAGTATCTGGTATATTACTCCAGTGATTGTGATCTGGAACATTTAGTGGGAAAGAAACATGGGAATCTTCAAAAAATCAAAATCTCCAATTGAGTTGTCAATAATGAAAATTGAAAAAGCAATGTTTGAAGGGGTCAATGCATGTGTTTCAAAAGAGAAGTTGACAAGCTCACTATTCACAAATTGGGATCGCAGTATTTTGTTGAATTGGAAGGGTATTAAGCTACCATTTAATGGCAGTCAACTTAGAAACAATGTTACTAAAGTTGATAGAAGCTTAGTTAAATGGATTCCACCTCAAGAAGGATTTTTTAAATTAAACTTCGATGGGGCATCTAAAGGGGAATCAGGTCAATCAGGGGCAGGCATTTGCAAAGAAATCCATCAGGACTTGTTTTGGCAGCATCTGTAATCCATTTAAAACAAGGCACAAATAACTCTGTAAAAGCACAAGCTTTATTGTTGGGTATGGAATTGGCGTCGCAAATGAGGAGCTCAAATCTACATTTAGAATGTGATTCAATGATAATTATAAATGCATGTAGAGAAAGAAAGGTTAAAAATTGGAATTTAAGATATATTCTACTCAAAGAATGGGCATTACTAGATACATTCAATGCATCTATAAT
Organism: Sequoia sempervirens; assembly: GCA_007258455.2. NCBI lineage: Eukaryota > Viridiplantae > Streptophyta > Pinopsida > Cupressales > Cupressaceae > Sequoia > Sequoia sempervirens. The sequence goes on from VDFB02101033.1 coordinate 263,072, forward strand.
CACTCATACCTACAAAGAAGGCAACAAAGTTGCATATTTTTTGGAAAACCTAGGTAGTGAGGCTAAGGAGATCAGAGTTTTGCATGAAATAAATCAGTTAAGAACTTATCCACATCTGCTCAATCTGATAAATCAAGAGGCTACCGAAAGTCATTTAGTTGTTTGAAACAAATTTATGCTTATTTTACAACAGGGGAATGTTAATGAATGGTAATCAAGTAGTTGTTTGAAATGAATTCATTACTACTTTAAAACATGGGAATGCTAGTGAATGTTAGTGATCATGGGTAATTATGTCGCTTCAAATAAATCTTACGCTAAAATTTGGGCTTAAAATATGCATAAAGATTTCCTTACATCAAGTTATACTTGTTGGATGTTGTGGTTGTGTTGCTAATATGTGGTTGTCATTGATGTCAACACTATTAGCATTGTTGCAATAGAAGTTGCATATGTCGAGGATATTGAGAAAATTGTAATAAGAAGTGCTACAAGTTGTCAGTGGTGGAGTGAAGTTCTTTCTTTTGGTGTGATCAGTATGTTGTTGTTCTGAGTTTTTGGACTAAATGGTTTCATGTTGAGTATGTCTAGTTTATCCATGTTGAGTTTCAGAGATCCACATGAAGAGTTGATTGAGTTATGGTGATTTTCATTTTGACAGTTTTTTTGTCGCTTCAGTTAGTGTTCTTGATTGAAGATTATGCGATTTCAGTAAGTTTCATTGTTTTGGATGCTTCTCTGATGTTTCATGATGTTGGTGGATGTTTCTAGTTCATTCTCTATCTTTGTGCCATGTTTGCATTGATCGTTGTGCTCATGGTCTAAGATTTTCTCTTGTGCGTTCATGTTTTTCATGTTCTTGGCTGACAAGGTGTTGATGCGTGTTGTGGATCTTCAAGGAGAATTTAATTGAAGTGTTTTTGTGTTGGAGATTTTGGTTTCGGTCTTCACTATGTTGTGGCCGATCTTGGTAGATTCACATGATTAATCTTTATTTGTTTTGGGCCGACTATTTGTAATTATTCTATTATCTCTTTATGGATGACTCAGCGATGTAATTTCTTGTTGCGGATATATAAGAACGACTGTTTGTTCGAATTGAAGTGTGAAAAGAGGTGTGAATGTGAAGTGTATGAGTCCTATGTGCGAATAAAGTTTAGATCATTCAAAGGAAGAGCAGAGTGTGAAGAAGTGTGAAGAAGAGTCAAGAAGAGTGAAGAAGTGTTCATGTGCTTAACTGGAATTGTAACCAGGCATTATCAGATGCTATTTTCTCAATTCAAATCTGAATGGTTTTAATCTGAATCTTTCTGTAAGATAGTGTCTTCCTTGGGCTGTAAGCCTTTGTAATTGAGCAGTGAGCTCTAGGCAGTGTTCCTGAATGCATGTGCATTCCCCATTCATATTTCCTTATACTTTTAACAGGTAGAATCTTGTGGATTGATCTCCACCGTGGTTTTTCCCCTAACAGGGTTTCCACGTAAAAAGTCTTGGTGTTATGTGTGCTTCTGATGTGTTGTTCATTTATGCTTTCATGATTAATGATCAGATCTGAGAATAAGGTTAATAAGTTGAATAAGTTTGAGATTCGGTGACAACTGATTCGCCCCCCCTCTCAGTTCTCTGCCCTTAATTTTCCAACAATTGGTATCAGAGCTTGTGGTTCCTTGGAAGAAGTTTAATAGCTCGAGGTGATCCGGGATGGTGACTTATAAGAAGGATAGTCCTAGATTTGATGGAACAAATTATTCTTTGTGGAAGAATTGAATGGAGTGCCATCTGAGATGCATTGGTGAACCCTACTGGAGCATTACATGTAATAGGTATGTTATACCTCCAAATAGTACTCATGTTGATTATAATATTAGGGCTAAGGAGGTGTTGTTGAGTGCTTTGACTGATATTGAGATGAAAAATGTGATGGATTTGAAGACTGCTTATGAGATCTAGAAGAAGTTGGAGACCTTGTATGAAGGTGATGCAAATGTGAAGATTGCTAAGCTACAAAGTTTGAAAGGAAAATATGAAAAGTTGAAAATGGGTGATGATGAAAATGTTACTACTTTCATGCAAAGAGTGAATGATATTGTGTGTGGTATCAGATGTGCTGGTGGACAGATAGATGAATCAGAGATTGTTGCTAAAGTGCTTAAATCCTTTCCTAATTCCTACAAAGTCAAGGCTAGTGCTATTGAAGAGCTCTAAACTATGACAAATGTTACCAAAGATATGTTGATTGGTAAGCTTACTGCTTTTGAGTTGAGTGAATTTAGTGATGGCTTTCCTAAGGTTGAATCTACATTTAAGGCTACTACTTCTGGAAGAGATAGACAGAGATATGATCTGGGTGAAAGTTCATCAAGAAATAAATTCAAGTATGAGGATGAAATGAAACAGCTGGATGAAGAAGAAAAAGAGCTTGAAGAACTTGAAGCATTGATTGTGAAAAGAGAAGCCAGAGGACAAGGTAAGTATAAGGGGAAATTTCCTATTAAATGTTTCTCTTGCAATAAGATAGGTCATTTTGCATCAAGGTGTCCTGAGAGAGTTTCCAAGCCAAGATTTAACAAGCCTAAATTCCAAAAGAAGTGTTACTATGTTGTTGATGAAGGTGTAACAAATGATTAATCTAATAGAGGAAATGCAAGTGAAGATGAATTTGTGTTTATTTCTATCAAGGAAAATAATCATGTGTCTACTGAATCTTCTAGTTGTACAAATGTGGAGAAATCCCTAGCTACTCGAGTTGAAGAGAAAGATGAATGGGTAATTGACAGTGGTTGTTCTCATCATATGACAGGAGATAAAAGTAAGTTTGTGAATTTGGAGAAGTATGATGGTGGTGTTGTGAGATTTGGTGATAATACAATTGGTGTGATCCATGGAAGAGGATGCATTTCTCTTGATGGTATGCATAACACTAATCATGTCTTGTATGTTGAAGGTTTGAAGCATAATCTTTTAAGTGTTTGTCAAATGGTTGATAAGGCATACAATCTTCAGTTCATGGATGGTAAGTGCAAAATATTGGGAAATTTTGGAAGTGTGATTGCATTAGGTACACAAAAAAAGGTAATATCTTTCTTCTGAATGCTGCTAGTAAAAGTTGTGTTATTGCTCAAGTTGATGAGAGTTGGTTATGGCATAGGAGAATGTGTCATGTTATCTTTGATAACATTGTCAAGATAAGTTCCACTAAAGCTATGAGATATTTTCCTAAGCTGATGAAGCCTACTAATGCCATATGCAAAGAATGTCAGTTAGGAAAGCAAATAAGAAGTTCATCTTGAAGTAAACAACAAAATTCAAATGGATTGTTGGAACTTGTGCATACTGACTTGTGTGGTTCTGCTAGAACTACAAGTTTACAAGGTTACAAATACTTCATGTTGCTTATTGGTGATTATTCAAGGATGATGTGGGCTACTTTCTCAAGGGAGAAATTTGAAGCTCTGGAAAATTTCAAGATCTTTAAGGCTATGGTTGAGATGAAGACTCGTTTGAAGATTAAGTGTCTGAGATCAGACATAGGTGGTGAATTCACTTCCAGTGAGTTTAATTCTTTTTGTGAAGAGCATGGAATAAAGAGACAGTTATTTGCACCACAAACCCCTCAACAAAATGGATTTGTGGAAGGGAAGAACATAACAATTCTAGATGTTGTTAGAACCATGATGTTGGAAGGAAATGTGCCTCATATCTATTGGAGAGAATTTGTGAGTACTATTGTGTACACACTTAACCGGGTACAAATCAAAGGTGATATTGGTAAGACTCCTTTTGAGCTATGAACTGATCAAAATCCTACTGTTAGATATTTCAAGATCTTTGGAAGCAAGTGTTATATCAAAAGAGATGAAGATATATGAAATTTTGATGCTAGGAGTGATGAAGGAATCTTTCTGGGTTATGCTACTAAAATTAAGGCCTACCGATGTTACAATAAGAGAATGAAGAAAATGGTTGAAAGTGCATATGTTAAGGTTGATGAAGACATAGCTGCACTATCTAGAACCTATGGATATGATTTTGATGATTAGAATGATAGTACAAGAAAAGGAACACAAGGTCAGACTACAAGTCAAGTTCAAATCATTCTGGTGAATCAAGAAAATCAAGAAGAAGGAGAAATTGATGGAAGAACAGAAGAGAGATTAGAAGAGCTTGAAGTTGAAGAAAATTCTAAGAAGACTATGAGGTATGTGAGATTGAATCATTTAGAGAATCAGATCATAGGTGATAAGATTGCAGAAGAATATTGTTTAATTTCAAAAATTGAGCCTAACAATGTGAATGAAGCATGCAAAGATGAACATTGGGTTGAAGCAATGAAAGAAGAATTGCAGCAAATTGAAAAGAATGATACATGGATTCTTGTTCCCAGACCTAAGGATAAGAATGTGATTGGAACTAAATGGGTCTTTAGAAACAAACTGAATGAACAAGGTGAAGTGGTTAGAAACAAAGCAAGAATGGTTTGTAAGGGATATTCTCAAATGGAAGGTATTGATTTTGAAGAAACCTTTGCCCATGTTGCTAGAATTGAAGCTATGAGATTGTTTCTTGCTTATGCTACTTACAAAGACTACAAAGTTTATCAAATGGATGTCAAGTCTGATTTTTTAAATGGCGAATTGGAAGAATAAGTGTATGTTGAACAACATGATGGATTGCAGTTGATTGATCAGGGAGATATGGTTTGTCAGTTAAAGAAAGCATTGTATGGACTCAAGCAAGCCCCTAGAGCATGGTATGCCAAATTGGATAAGTACTTGGTGAAACTTGGGTTTAACAAAGGTACTGTTGATAGTAATCTGTATTTCAAGAATGATGATAAAGATTTGATTGTGGAAGTTATCGCTGATGATATCATATTTGGAGGAGGTGATAGCTTGTGCATGAAGTTTTCTAATGAGATGCAAAATGAATTTGAAATGTCAATGATTGGAGAGATGAAATTCTTCTTGGGATTGAAAATTACTCAGTTAGATAAAGTGATTTTTATATCTTAGTCCAAGTATGTGAAGGAATTGCTAAAGAAATTTGGTATGGAAGATTCAAAGCATGTTGGTACACCCATGGTGACCGGATATAAGTTGACAACTGATGATGATTCTCCAAATTCAAATCAGACTATATACAAATCAATGATTGGTGGATTACTTTATTTGACTCAAACTAGGCATGATATCATGAATGTTGTATGTATTGTTGCTAGATTTCAAGCCGATCCTAAAGAATCTCATGTGACTGTTGTGAAGAGGATTTTCAGATACTTGAAGGGGACAGTTGATTTTGGTCTATGGTATCCTAAAGATGATGATCTTACTTTGAATGCCTTTACTAATGTTGATTGGGTAGGAGATGTGAATGACAGGAAAATTACTAGTGGTGGGGCATTTTTCTTGGGAAAGAAGCTAATTTCATGGTTAAGAAAAAAACAGAATGTTATTTCTTTATCTACTGCAGAGGAAGAATACATTGTTGTTGCGAATAATTGTACTCAAGTACTGTGGATGAAGCATATGTTGAAGGATATCAGAGTTGTGTATGATGAGCCTATCATTATATTCTGTGATAACTCAAGTGCTATTAAAATTTCTAAGAATCTGGTGCTACATTCAAAGACCTAGCATATATCTATCAAATTTCACTTTTTAAGAGAGAAGGTAAGTGAAAAGGAAGTCAGATTGGAGTATGTGCCTACTAAGGAGCAGATTGTAGACATATTTACCAAGCCATTTCCTAAGGATACTTTTGAGTATCTCAGAGGGAAGTTAGGGGTGATTACCCCTCCTAATCAGAACTATAGATGCATTGTATCAATTTGTGCATTTCATGATCATATTTTGATCCAGATTGATGTTGTGGTGGCTGCTACTCAGGGGGAGTAGTCAGATGTTCAAAAGTTCAAATATGTGGTTCAGAGCTTGTATAGAAGAGATCTTTGACATTGATTTCAAAGGGGGAGAAGAGTAATGTGAAAAAAAAAAGTTGCTGATTATCTGGGGAGAAGAGCCTTGTAGGGAGATCATGTGAAAGAGTTGAGGAAAGAAGAGCTAGAACCTAAAGGAGGAGTAAGCGTAGTTGTGTTGATGGTATTTTTCACATCATGTGTTGCCATCAATGCCAAAGGGGGATATTATTGGATGTTGTGGTTGTGTTGCTGATATGTGGTTGTCATTGATGTCAACACTATTAGCATTGTTGCATTAGAAGTTGCATTTGTCAAGGATATTGAGAAAATTGTAATAAGAAGTGCTACAGGTTGTCAGTGGTGGAGTGAAGTTCTTTATGTCGATGTGATCAGTACGGTGTTGTTATCAGGTTGTGGACTAAAGGGTTTCTTATTGAGTATGTCTAGTTTATCCATGTTGAGTTTTAGAGATCAACATGAAGAGTTGATCGAGTTATGGTGATTTTCATTCTAACAATTTTTCTATCGCTTCAGTTAGTGTTCCTGATTGAAGATTATGTGATTTCAGTAAGTTCAATTGTTGTGGATGCTTCTCTGATGTTTCATGATGTTGGTGGATGTTTCTAGTTCATTCTCTATCTTTGTGGAATGTCTGCATTGATCGTTGTGCTCGTGATCCGATATTTTCTCTTGAGTGTTCATGTTTTTCATGTTCTTGGTCGACAAGGTGTTGAAGCATGTTGTGGATCTTCGAGGAGAATTTAATTGAAGTGTTTTCATGTTGGAGATGTTTTTTTCGGTCTTCACTATGTTGTGGCTGGACTTGGTTGATTCGCATGATTAATCTTTATTTGTTTTGGGTCGACTATTTGCAATTATTTTATTATCTCTTTATGGCCGACTCATAGCGATGTAATTTCTTGTTGCAGATATATAAGAGTGATTGTTTGTTCGATTGAAGTGTGAAAAGAGGTGTGAATGCGAAGTGTATGATTCATATGTGCGAATAAAATTCAGATCATTTGAAAGAAGAGTAGAGTGTGAAGAAGTGTGAAGAAGTGTGAAGAAGAGTCAAGAAGAGTGAAGCAGTGTTCATGTGCTTAACCAGAACTGTAGCTAGGCATTAGAAGATGCTATTTTCTCAGTTCAAATTTGGATGATTTTAATCTAAATCTTTTTGTAAGAAAGTGTGTCTTCCTTGGGCAGTAAGCCTTTGTAATTGAGCAGTGTGCTCTAGGTAGTGTGCCTAAATGCATGTGCATTCCCCATTCATATTTCCTTATACTTATAATAGGGTATAATCTTGTGGACTAATCTCCACCGTGGTTTTTCCCCTAATAGGGTTTCCACGTAAAAAGTCTTGGTGTTATGTGTGCTTTTGATGTGTTGTTCATTTATGCTTTCATGATTAATGATCAGATCTGAGAATAAGGTTAATAAGTTGAATAAGTTTGAGATTCAGTGACAATTGTTTCACCCCCCCTCTCAGTTGTCTACCCTTAATTTTTCAACAATACTTTTGTTTGATGAGAATGATCAAATCATGATTGTGGGATATCTAGTTTGTGCGATCGTTTCATTTGGCATGCAGGATTAAAAGGTAATAATGCATTCATTACAAACTGGTACTGTGCTTGACATCACCTATGCTCAGTTTAGCAGGAGAAGGACACCTCATGGAATTTCCATGAGCCCAATAAATGGACACTTGTTCATTTCCTTTAAAATTCCTTAAGGCGAAGTTTATACGTAGGTACACATATTCCTTCATCAAATGGGAAAATTAAATAAATCTATAGTTGACATGACCTCACATGAGCCAAATGGAGGCAGAATTCTCATTGAATTTTGGGCTATGCTTCATATGGAAGTAGTTAATAAAGGCAATCTACTTTTAAATAGCGGCTATACTGGGCCATTTTTTACCAAACACATTGGTAATTACTTAGGAGGTTTCTAGAAAGTGAACATCCAAGTCATCTACGAGCGAAGAAGATTAAAAATGTTGGCACGACCGTGGAATTTCAGAGTGCCCTGTTCAGTAAAAGAATGGAAGCGTTCGTTTGAGGATCATCTCTCTCATGCGGACCTATCTTTAATAATCTTTGAGGTATCTTGTCCAAAGGTGGAAGAGGCAGTAAGGTCGATTCTAGGTGTGGAAGTTGCTAGTCCGTGAGCCAGGAGGATATTATACTTGTCACAGGTACTTTCAATCTTCCTTTCAAACACACTGGATTTCTTTCAATCTCTGGTAGAGCTCAAACAAATAGTTGTAAATTTTGTTAAACCCTAGTTAATGGATAGGAATGCACTGTCAAAAGCAATGCAAGAATACATTTTTTTCTCTTGGGATGGGTATGTAGGGGGAGTATTTCCAAGGGAATATCTCAAATCTAAATAGGGATTTGATGAAATATTTGAAGCAGTTAGATTAGCGTTGCAACTCAGAAATGATAGTGTTTTATTGAAAGCCTTAAGGAAACACTGTAGGTGCTTGCGTCCTGCCATTTCTTTTGATTTTAAAGAGAAATATTATGTAATTTCCCTTCTGTGTGAGCACAAGCCCGATATGCATATTGTGCCCCCTATTAATTTGAAGGTAGAAGAAGTTCAGCCCGAGCTAGTTGCCATTAAGGAGGAGGTGATGCTAGCTCAAAATTCGCCCATCCCTATTGTGCGAGAGCACCAAAGTTACAATGCAAGGTTTTTTCCAAGGGAGAATAGTGAAGAGGAGTTGTTAATGGGTTTCAATTTATTTGCAAATGATCTGGGTCTTCACGAAGCTCAAGAGGCGCATGACGAAAACTCTATGCAGGGTGGTGAACAAATGGAGGAATAAAGACAATTTCAGTTTCTTTTTTGGGTTGTTTTTTGCTAATTCTGGATTATGGGTGTTAAATCTATCGGCATTGTAATGTTTGTAGTTGCTAAGTCTTATGGGATAATTGCTCAAAAAGCACTGTTTTAACATTTATGTAAACTCAATTTATGAACTTTATCACTAAAATAGATTGATAGGATTTTGATGGTTCCCATTAATCGGGATGATTTTGTAACAATTTTGTAATTCACTAGCTACAACCAGAGGTTTTCTTCCTGGTTCTTTCCTGCCAGTATGCTCGCTTGAACTAGGATTTGTAAATTATATTTATATTTATATTAATATATTATAGTGGTCCTCCACTTTTATCAAAATAAAATAAAATCCATCTAACAAAATTCATCACTAAGAATATTCATCCAACCAAATTCATAGATTCATCACTAAAAATATCCATCCAACCAAATTCACAAATTTATCACAAAAAATATCCATCCAACCAAATTCATAAATTCATAACTATAAGATCATTGTTTTAATTTATAAAATGGTGCGGCTCTCTACTACATCTCTTTATTTCTTTGTGTTTTCCTTTTCAGAATCAGACTTTCTCCTCTCCTCTAGCCATCATCGATGCTCATCTAAGACCCCATCCATGGACCTAATAACATCAACAACATTTTACATCATAGATGCAATACGCCTCAAATGTGATGGAATACATTCTTCATTCTGAATAGCGTTGATTTGATCCTGAATGGATCTAATATTTGTATTTATTTGTGCTTGCAAGTGAGCACCAGTGGATTTAGGTGGTGGATGTGGGGGGTTATGAGGTGGAGTGGGTGGAGGTGGAGGTGAAGGGCGTGGAGGTGGATTACGGATATTATTGAAGTGATCCATGATCTCTAAGATATAAGTGAACCTGCATTACATTTGTAATTTCAAAATGTAAGATACATGTTTAGGAAATTACCCTTAAATAATTCAATATAAATGGCCTAATTGAATACAAATGATAAAATATGTAAGCCTCATTTATGTATAAGGCATGTTACTTGAATGAAAAAACAATTAACTATTAATATAGGATGGCTTAAGGGGATCTATGTATTAATATATGATGGCTTAAGGGGATCTATGTATTAATATAGGATGGCTTAAGGGGATCTATGTATACAAAATGACATGGCTTAAGGGAATAAAATTTTGTGGAGTTTCCCAAGGAAACCAAATTTCATTAAGGTCCTAGGACAAAATGAATGCTTTAGGGTTTACGGTTTAGAGTTTAGGGTTTAGGGTTTAGGGTAGTAGGATGGCTTAAGGGGATCTATATAGTAAGTTCCTATGACAAAATGACATGGCTTAAGGGAATAAAATTTGGTGAAGTTTCCCAAGGCAACCAAATTTCATTAAGGTCCTAGGACAAAATGAATGCTTTAGGTTTTACGGTTTAGAGTTTAGGGTTTAGGGTTTAGGGTAATAGGATGGCTTAAGGAAATCTATGTAGTAAGCTCCTAGGACAAAATGGCATCGCTTAAGTGAATAAAATTTGGCAAAGTTACAAGTTAGTGAACAACATTTTCTTGTGGTACAGTTAATTGAGATAGCTCTTGTTTCAACTGAACAACCTCTCATGAAATCTCATTCATATTATAATCTTGCACGATCTTATTATTGCTAAATTTGGTTGCCTTGGGAAACTTCACCAAATTTTGAGAACTTCTTTGATCCCCTTAAGAAATGTCATATTAGGTCCCCTTAAGACATTAGTTTAGGGTTTAGGGTAATGGGATGGCTTAGGGGATCTATGTAGTAAGGTCCTAGGACAAAATGACGTGGCTTAAGGGAATAAAATTTGGTGGAGTTTCCAAAGGCAACCAAATTTAATTTTAAGGTCCTAGGAAAAAATGAATGCTTTAGGGTTTAGGGTTTAGAGTTTAGAGTTTAGGGTTTAGGGTTTAGGTTTTAGGGTGAAGTTTGGGTGGCCCTTGGAATAATGGACTTGCAAGTTAGTGAACAACATTTTCTTGTGGAACAGTTGATTGAGATAGCTCTTGTTTTGACTAACCAACCTCTCATGAAATCTCATTCATATTATAATCTTGCACAATCTTATTATTGTTAAATTTGGTATCCTTGGGAAACTTCACCAAATTTTGAAAACTTATTTGATCCCCTTAATAAATGTCATATTAGGACACCTTAAGACATTGGTTTAGAGTTTAGGGTCATAGGACAAAATTCCATGGCTTAAGGGAATACAATTTGGTGGAGTTGCCCAAGACAACCAAATTTCATTTTAAGGTCCTAGGAAAAAATGAATGCTTTAGGGTTTAGGGTTTAGGGTGAAGTTTGGGTGGCCCTTGGAATAATGGACTTGCAAGTTAGTGAACAACATTTTCTTGTGGAACAGTTGATTGAGATAGCTCGTGTTTCAACTGTCCAACCTCTCATGAAATCTCATTCATATTATAATCTTGCACGAGCTTATTATTATTAAATTTGGCTGCCTTGGGCAACTTCACCAAATTTTGAGAACTTCTTTGATCCCCTTAAGACATTGGTTTAGGGTTTAGGGTAATAGGATGGCTTAAGGGGATCTATGTAGTAAGGTCCTAGGATAAAATGGCATGGCTTAAGGGAATAAAATTTGGTGGAGTTTCCCAAGGCAACCAAATTTCATTTTAAGGTCCTAGGGAAAAATGAATGCTTTAGGGTTTAGGGTTTAGAGTTTAGATTTCATGATTTAGGGTTTAGGGTTTAGGGTGAAGTTTGGGTAGCCCTTGGAATAATGGACTTGCAAGTTAGTGAACAACATTTTCTTGTGGAACTGTTGATTAAGATAGCTCTTGTTTTGACTGGCCAACCTCTGATGAAATCTCATTCATATTATAATCTTGCACGATCTTATTATTGTTAAATTCGGTTTCCTTGGGAAACTTCACCAAATTTTGAGAACTTCTTTGATCCCCTTAAGAAATGTCATATTAGGACCCCTTAAGACACCAGTTTAGGGTTTAGGGTAATAGGATGACAAGTAAGGGGGTAAATATTTTTGATTCATCACATATGCAAGAACATTAGTTTATGAATATTTTTAATTTTATGAATAGACTGACTATTTCCTTAGATTACTTCTATGATGGAGGTATTTTCCCATATAATTATTGACCAATTTTTATAATGCTCTAGCTAGATCCCTTGCAAACATGGGTTTGATCCTAGGATTCACACATATGTTTACTCATTGAAGATCCATAAAAATAGAATGTATATCACTACCATATAAGTATATAAGTGATCATAAAATTATGTTGAGGTCTTTACTCTTCTAGTGAGGAAATTTAACTATCTACTCAATTTTTAACAATCATGGTTTAAATTGTATCATTATGGCATAGTATCATGTTGTAAGATAGTATGAATCATAATATATGCATAAGGCCCATATTATTAACTCAATTAAGCATAATCCGTAATAGAAACACATAATTGAGCATAATTTGTAATAGAAACACATAATTTATATCAATTCTAACGATCCACTAGTCCCACAAGTAAAGTTTAACATATTGTTTTCTAATCTAATTATATCTATGTTCATAACATTTAATTGATTGTGTCTCTTGACACATCTCTCTAACTTAATGAATACACATTTAAATGTATAATATTTTTCAAATCCTATTTCATTGTCAATATCAAGGACCCTAATTTACTATGTATCAACCTAAATCTATCGAATAATTTCTTCCATAGACATGTGTACATACTTGAAATTTAAAAAATTTAAGCAATGCAAATGAATTTAAATTTCATTATAAAATATTCTTGAGCTTGAAATCAATGTTTTCAAATGCAATTTTTTTTGTTTGATTTCAATTTAGGGTTTTCAAATGCAATTTTTTTTGTTTGAATTCAATTTAAGGTTTCAAGAAGCAATTAGGGTTTTTAATGCAATTTTTTTTGTTTCATTTCAATTTAGGGTTTTCAAATGCAATTTTTTGCATTTCAATTTTTTCAAATGCATTTTTTTTTCCTTTCAATTTAGGGTTTTGAAATGTAATTTTTTTGTTTCCTTTCAATTTAGGGTTTTCAAATACAATTTTTTTTGTTTTATTGAACAACTTAGGTTTCAAAAGCTATTTTTTTTCTTAGGATACGATTTAAGGTTGACTTTTTCATTTCTATTCAATATCTTGAGGGTTTCATTTCATTTTTTCTTCTTCTTCTACAAATCAACATTTCTTCTATTACAGGTAAATAAAAATACATAAAACGCTAAATAAATTGAAAAAAAAAAACTAAAATCTATCATTGTGTTAAAAATTTCAAAAAAACATGAAAAAATAAAAAAAATGGGCATGGAGGCTTACCTAGAGGTCATTGTCTGCTCTGCGAAATTGGGATCTTGTGCGCTAAAGAAATGAATGAGTTTCATTTATTTTAAAAAATAAATACCACTTAAAAATGAGATCCCATTTTGTAAAGATCGAGATCATGTTTCCTGATTTCAGGTTCGAGACTCATTAATAAATGGGATCTTGTTTTTTAAAAAATGGGATCATGTTTAGAATTTAGGCTCAGGATCCCGAAGCTAAACATGATTCTATTTTTTGCAAGCCGATTTCATTTTTTTGCCTAAGGAAAAAACTTCCACATTTCGTGGACTCATCTTTGTGCTTTTACCCATGGTGCCAATATGAAATGTTAAGGACCTTGGTTAGCTAAGAGAGTTCTCTTTTAGTCAAACACTTATTTTTAAGTCAATAATAGAAAATAATTATTGAAGATAGTAAGTAATCATGTAATATGTCTATAGCTAGTGTTGATGTATTGTTGATGTCATGCTCTTGTGATGATGCAATGTGTAAACAAATATTTATTGTGAATTTTGATATGCTTCCTCAATAATCATAATCAACTAGGATTTAATATTTTATTCAACATCTTAGCATGCAATTTGAAATAGTTCACACTATATTCAACTAATATGACTAGTCAAAGAGAGTTGGATTGGACATGGTCAATATTTTAAGTTGAAGATTAAAATTTAGGGGTTGTTTATCTATTCTTATAACTAAACTATTTAGTCCTACACCAATAGAAATGAACTTAAATAGGGATGAATAAATCAAGAATTATTATTGGTCTCCTAGCATGTGTGAAGATAGAATCAAGTCATAATTAGGTTTGAAGATAAGGAAAAATGAAAGGTTGAAAACACAAAGATTCAAAATTAATAATGGGCCTTTATACCTTTTATTCTTTGCTCCTTTGATTGAACATAAATAGAATGCACCCAATGCTCCACTTGATGTTCTCTTTACATGATGGTTGATGGTGGAATGTGGTTTCTTAGTAGACAAGTGATGCAGTCAAGATCAGGGGTCTTATCAAACTACCCAATCTTGCAACCTTAACATTTCATCCAACCCACATTCTTGCACATATATCAAGGGAAAGATATGTTTTGTAACAAAATCTGAAACATATATTTATTATCACTTTAATTTGTATACCCATACAACAAAATTCCTCAAGAACAATTACATATAGTGAGGATTTAAACAAGAAATAAAATTCAATTTTTTTACAAGGGTTTCTAGGCACTTCATGCCTTCAAATCTTCAAAGTCTCTTTCCTTCAAATTTATTGGCTTCACTCATCTTCTAAAACATGATTTTTCTCTTCATTATACAGCTCTCATGGCTGCCTTAAACACCTGCAACACACCTGCAATCTTTTTTCTCTTCTTCTATTCCTCTTCTCTTCACAAGTTGATTTTTTGCACTCTTTCTTATGCAACTCTCAAAAGCAACCTGCAAGTTCTTTTTCCAACCTTGCTGATTTTGATTTCCGCCTCTTGACACAATTAAATCTTGTATTTATAGAGGGTTTTAACTATGCAAAACACCAAAAAGTAGTTTCCAAATCTGCTCTTTCATTGATGCTTAAAATTCCTACAAAAAATGAAATAAAACATAGTTTGTTGCTTCCAAAAGTGTCATCCAAAGTTGTACGATACAAAACATCCTCCTTTTGTATATCCATTTGAAAAATGAAAAAAAAATCAATAACCAAGTCGTGCTCATTCACCCCAAATTAAAAATTGAAGAGTCATTAATTTGTTTTCCAAAAATTACTAGTTTTTTCTCTCCATTTTAAGAACCAAAATTGAAAGAATAAGACCAAAATGGAATACCAAGAGTCATTTGTCTTATGCACACTTCTCTAAGCATCCAAAACTTAAGAAAATTAATTAATTTTAATTATTTTTCCTTCAAAATCTCCTTTCCACCATGGTAAATAGACCATTTCAAACCCTAAAACCTTGAAATTGTATAATTTTGTAAATCACATTAAACACCCTGCTTGACCTTGATGTATGAAATTGAAATCAAGTCCTCACAAATAAATAATAATATCCTTACAAAACTTCATAATATGCTCTTTAAGATCAAACCTACACAAAAAATGAAAAATACTAAACATGTAAAGAAAATATATTGTTGGTGATGCAAGATTGCTTGTGGGCCCAGATGCTACTACATCTGACACACTAGGTATGAAGTTTGTGAGCATGAATCACAAAATTTAGTTGAGTGTTTGAAACAACCTCTTAAATAGTAAACTATTTGCAACATACTCCAATGCTTTAATAGGTACCATGAAAATTTTATTTCTTCTCCTTTTTCAATATTTACCTGGAACTCTTCCTATCTTCCTTTGCAAAATGTGTTTACCAATCCCTCTTTCACTTATGGAATTTTTTCCACCATATATGAAACTACTCCACAAAATACAATTTCTTCTCTTTTCTTCTCTTATGGGATTTAACCCACCACAACTTGTCCTCCTCCACAATTGATCATCTTCACCATCCCTTGCAACACCTACATACATATTAGTAATATCATGGAAATTAAACAGTTCCATTTGAACTTTCTCTTCACACTCATTTATATTTATTGCCACCCTTTCATCAATTTCTTCTTCCACTTTCATCATCTCATCTACATACAACTCAACATGATCATCTTTATCATCATAAGAATGAAAAATATTAACCATTACCTTTTTTTTCACATGTTCTATTACTGCAACATCTTCTCCATTCACATCCTTATTCATCAAAACCTCCATACCTTTACTAAGACATTCCACTGCTACAATATCATCCACTTACATGCCTTCCAAAAGACATGCTTCAACTGGAATCTTATTCTTTCCCTTTCCATCTTCTTTTACGATGTTTTCTTCTTCAATGCTACCTATTGGACTCTTTGCTTCATCTTCTCTTATACCTACAAATGAAATAGCATTAGAAAATTTATAAGTGTCAACTTCTTCCAGATCTTCTTTTATTTGTCTTTCCTCTTTCCTTTCATAATACTTTCCTTCAATACATCTAACCTCCTAGATATTTCTACGCATTCATATCGAATAACCCAATTATTTTCCTTTAAAATTATTTCTCCTCTCAATAAAATAAATTTGTATAGCCCTACCCAAGGCCAACCTCATACTCTTCTTCCTTGATATTTCTAAAAACACTTCCATACTACTCACAATTTTGAACAAAACTTACACAAAACCATAACTATCCTCTACTCATTAAAGATTCTAGAATATGTACCTCTCAAAAAATCCTCTACCCGCTTTCAAATAGTGGAGGACGTTTATACACCTTCCACCCAACCTTATCTCTATCGAAGGACAACCCATTTAATAATTACACAGAACAAATCCTCATAACTCATGCCAAACTTTAGATTTTTGTATTTAAAACTTGCAACAAAAATATTTTTGAGCTCTTCTTTTACACAATATAGAAAAACACCTCAAATATCAAATCTTTCTCCTCACACACATTCCAACATCATACCTTCTCTAATATCATTTGATGCATTCAAGATTGAGGGTCTTATGAAACTACCCAATCTTGTAGCTTTAACATCTCATCCAACCCACATTCTTGCACATATATCAAGGACAAAATATATTTTTTAACAAAATATGGAACATATATTTATTATCACTTTCATATGTGCACCCATACAACAAAATTCCTCAAGAACAATTGCATACAGTGAGGATTTCAACAAAAATAAAATTCAAAATTTTTACAAGGGTTTATAGGCACTTCATGCCTTCAAATCTTGAAAGTCTCTTGCCTTAAAATTTCTTGGCTTCACACATCTTCTAAAACCTGATTTTTCTCTTCATTATGCAACTCTCATGGCTGCCTTGAACACCTGCAACAAACCTACAAAATATTTTTTCTCTTCTTCTATTCCTCTTCTCTTCACAAGTTGATTTTATGCACTCTTTCTTATGCAACTCTCAAGAGAAACCTGCAAGTTCTTTCTCCAACCTTGCTCATTTTGATCGCTTCCTCTTGACATAATTAAAGCTTGTATTTATAGAGGTTTTCAACTATGTGAAACACCAAAAAGTGGTTTCCAAATCTTCTCTTTCGTTGATCCTTAAAGTTCCTATAGAAAATGAAATAAAACATAGTTTGTTGCTTCCAAAAGTGCCATCCAAAGTTGCACCATATCAAACATATTCCTTTTGTATGTGCATTTGAAAAATGAAAAAAATCAATAACCAAGTCCTGCTCATTCACCCTAAATTGGAAATTGAAGTCATTAATTTTTTTTCTAAAAATTAATAGTTTTTTCTCTCCATTTTAAGAACCAAAATTGAAAGACTAAGACCAAAATGGAATGCCAAGAGTCACATGTCTTATGTACATTTCTCTAGGCATCCAAAAATTAAGAAAATTAATTAATTTTAATTAGTTTTCCTTCAAAATCCCCTTTCCACCATGGTAAATAGACCATTTCAACCCCTAAAACCTTCAAATTGTATAATTTTGCAAATCACTAAACACCCTACTTGACCTTGATGCATGAAATTGAAATCAAGTCCTCACAAATAAATAATCACATCCTTACAACACTTCATAATATGCTCTTTAAGATCAAACCTACACCAAAAGTGTAAAATACTAAACATGAAAAGAAAACATTTAATTTTTGGTGATGCAGGATTGCTTGTGGGCTCGAATGCTCCTGCATTAGACACATCGGGTAAGAAGTTTGTGAGCATGAATCACAAAATGGAGTTGAGTGTTTGAAACAACCCCTCAAATAGTAAACTAATCGCAACATACTTCAATGCTTTCATAAGTACCATGAAAATTTTATTTCTTCTCATTTTTCAATATTTACCTAGAACTCTTCCTATCTTCCTTTGCAAAATGTGTTTACCAATCCCTCTTTCACTTATGGAAAATTTTCCACCATATATGAAACTGCTCCACCAAATACACTTTCCTCTCTTCTCTAATGGGATTTAACCCACCACAATTTGTCCTCCTCCACTAATGTTCATCTAAACCATCCCTTCAAACACCTACATATAGATTAGTAATATCATGGAAATTAAAGAGTTCCATTTGAACTTTCTCTTCACACTCCTTTATATTTATTTCCACCCTTTCATCAATCTCTTATTCCACTTTCATCATCTCATCTACATACAACTCAACATCATCTTCATTATCATAAGAATGAAAAATATTAACCATTACCTTTGTTTTCACATGTTTTTCTATTGCTGCAACATATTCTCCATTCATATCCTTATTCATCAAAACCTCCATACCTTTACTAATACATTCCACTTCTACAATATCATCCACTTCCATTCCTTCCAAAATACATGCTTGAACTGCAATCTTATTCTTTTCCCCTTTCATCTTCTTTCATGATGTTTTCTTCTTCAATGCTACCTATTGGACTCTTTGCTTCATCTTCTCTTCTACCTGCAAATGAAATAGCATTAAAAAAATTATAAGAGTCAACTTCTCCCATCTTCTTTTCTTTTTCTTTCCTAGCTTTCCTTTCATAATAATTTCCTCCAAGACATCTAACCTCCTAGATATTTTTGCGCACTTATATTGAATAGCCCAATTATTTTCCTCTAAAATTCTTTCTCCTCTCAATAAAAGAGAATTTTACAGCCCTACCCAAGGCCAACCTCATACTCTTCTTCTTTGATATTTCTACAAACTCTTGCAAACCACTCACAATTTGTAACAAAACTTACACAAAACCATAACTATCCTCTACTCAATAAATATTCTGGAAGATGTACCTCTCAAAACATCCTCTACCCACTTTTACATTATGGAGGACGTTTATACACCTTCTACCCAGCCTTATTTCTATTAGAAGACAACCCATTTAATAATTACCCAAAAAAACCCTCATAACTCATGTCAAACCTTAGATTTTTGTATTTAAAACATACAAAAAAAATATTTGAGCTCTTCTTTTACACAACATAGAAAAATACCTCAAATATGAAATCTTTCTTCTCACACACAATCCAACATCATACCTTCTCTGATACCATTTGATGCATTCAAGATCAGTGGTCTTATCAAACTACCCAATCTTGTAGCTTTAACATCTCATCCAACCCACATTCTTGCACATATATCAAGGAAAAAATATAATTTGTAACAAAATCTGAAACATATATTTACTATCACTTTCATATGTGCACCAATTCAACAAAATTCTTCAAGAACAATTACATATAGTGAGGATTTCAACAAGAAATAAAATTCAAAAATTTTACAAGGGTTTCTAGGCACTTCAATCCTTCAAATATTCAAAGTCTTTTTCCTTCAAATTTCTTGGCTTTACTGATCTTCTAAAACCTAATTTTTCTCTTCATTATGCAGATCTCATGGCTGCCTTGAGCACCTGCAACACACCTGCAAAATCTTTTTTCTCTTCTTCTATTCCTCTTCTCTTCACAAGTTGATTTTATGCACCCTTTCTTCTGCAACTCTCAAGAGAAACCTACAATTTATTTCTCCAACCTTTATGATTTTTATTGTTGCCTCTTGACACAATTAAATATTATATTTATAAAGGGTTTCAACTATGTGAAACACCAAAAAGTGGTTTCCAAATCTGCTATTTCGTTGATCCTTAAAATTCCTGTAGAAAATGAAATAAAACATAGTTTGTTGCTTCCAAAAGTGCCATCCAACGTTGTACCATATCAAACATCTTCCTTTTGTATGTGCATTTGAAAATCAAATATAATTAATAACCAAGTCATGCTCATTCACCCCAAATTGGAAATTGAAGATTCATTAAATTGTTTTCCAAAAATTACTAGTTTTTTTTCTCCTTTTTAAGAACCAAAATTGAAAGAATAAGACCAAAATGGAATGCCAAGCATCACTTGTCTTATGCACATTTCTCTAGGAATCAAAAAATTAAGAAAATTAATTCATTTTAATTAGTTTTCTTTCAAAAACCTCTTTCCACCATGGTAAATAGACCATTTCAACCCCTAAAACCTTGAAATTGTACAATTTTGCATATCACATTAAACACCCTGCTTGACCTTGATGTATGAAATTGAAATCAAGTCCTCACAAATAAATAATAATATCCTTACAACACTTCATAATATGCTCTTTAAGATCAAACCTACACCAAAAATGAAAAATACTAAACATCAAAAGAAAAAAAAATTGGTTATGTAGGATTGCTTGTGGGCCCGGATGCTCCTACATCAGACATGCCAGGTAAGACGTTTGTGATCATGAATCACAAAATGGAGTTGAGTGTTTGAAACAACCCCTCAAATAGTAAACTATTTGCAACATAATTCAATTCTCTCATAGGTACCATGAAAATTTTATTTCTTCTCCTTTTTCAATATTTACCTAGAAATCTTCCTATCTTCCTTTGCAAAATGTGTTTACCAATCCCTCTTTCACTTATGGAAAATTTTCCACCATATATGAAACTGCTCCACCAAATACACTTTCCTCTAATCTCTAATGAGATTTAACCCACCACAATTTGGACCCTCCTCCACCAATGTTCATCTACACCATCCCTTCCAACACCTACATACAGATTAGTAATATCATGGAAGTTAAAGAATTCAATTTTAATTTTCTCTTCACATTCCTTTATATTTATTGCCACCCTTTCATCAATCTCTTATTCCACTTTCATCATCTCATCTACATACAATTCAACATCATCTTCATCATCATAAGAATTAAAAATAGTAACCATTACCTTTGCTTTCACATGTTCTAGTGTTGCAACATCTTCTCCATTCATATCCTTATTCATCAAAACCTCCATACCTTTACTAAGACATTCCATTGTTACAATATCATCCACTTCCATGCCTTCCAAAAGACATGCTTCAACTGCAATCTTATTCTTTCCCTTTTCATCTTCTTTCACAATGTTTTCCTCTTCAATACTACCAATTGGACTATTTGATTCATCTTCTCTTGTAGGTCTTCATATGAAATAGCATTATAAAAATTATAAGAGTCAACTTCTCCCATATTCTTTTCTTTTCCTTTCCTCTTTCCTTTCATAATACTTTCCTTCAAGACATCTAAGCTCCTAGATATTTTTGCGCACTTATATCAAATAGCCCAATTCGATTCATCTAAAATTCTTTCTCCTCTCAATAAAAGAAATTTTTACAGCCCTACCCAAGGCCAACCTCATACTCTTCTTCTTTGACATTTCTACAAACACTTGCAAACCACTCACAATTTGCAACAAAACTTACACAAAACCATAACTATCCTCTACTCAATAAAGATTCTAGAAGATGTTCCTCTCAAAACATCCTCTACCCACTTTCACGTAGTGGAGGGAATCTATACACCTTAAACCCAACCTTATCTCTATTGGAGGACAACACATTTAATAATTGTAACACAAAATAAATCCTCATAACTCATGTCAAACCTTAGATTTTTGCATTTAAAACTTTCAACACAAATATTTTTGAGCTCTTGTTGTAGACAACATAGAAAAATACCTCAAATATGAAATATTACTCCTAACACACATTCCAACATCACACCTACTCTAATACCATTTGATGCATTCAAGATCGAGGGGTCTTATCAAATGACCCAATCTTGCAGCTTTAACATCTCATCCAACCCACATTCTTGCACATCTATAAAGGAAAAAATATATTTTGTTAAAAAATATGAAACATATATTTATTATCACTTTCATATGTGCACCCATACAACAAAATTCCTCAAAAAAAATTACATATAGTGAGGATTTCGACAAGAAATAAAATTCAAAAATTTTACAAGGGTTTCTAGGCACTTCATACCTTCAAATCTTCAAAGTCTCTTGCCTTAAAATTTCTTGGCTTCACTCATCTTCTAAAACATAATTTTTCTCTTCATTATGTGCTCTCATGGCTTCCTTGAACACATACAACACACCTGCAAAGTCTTTTTTGTCTTCTTCTATTCCTCTTCTCTTCACAAGTTGATTTTATGCACTCTTTCTTATGCAACTCTCAAGAGCAACCTGCAAGTTCTTTCTCCAACCTTGTTGATTTTTATTTCTGCCTCTTGACACAATTAAAGCTTGTATTTATAGAGGATTTCAACTATTTGAAACACCAAAAATTGGTTTCCAAATATGCTCTTTCCTTGATGATTAAAATTCCTATAGAAAATGAAATAAAACATAGTTTGTTGCTTCCAAAAGTGTCATCCAAAGTTGTTTTACCCTATCAAATATCTTCCTTTTATATGTGTATTTTAAAAGAATAAAATCAATAACCAAGTCGTTCTCATTCACCCCAAATTGGAAATTGAAGTCATTAATTTATTTTCCAAAAATTACTAGTTTTTTCTCTCCATTTTAGAAACCAAAATTTAAAAAATAAGACCAAAATGGAACGCCAAGATTCACTTGTCTTATGCACTCTTCTCTAGGCATCCAAAAATTAAAAAATTAATTAATTTTAATTAGTTTTCCTTCAAAATTCCCTTTCCACCATGGTAAATAGACCATTTCAACCCCTAAAACCTTGAAATTGTACAATTTTGCAAATCACATTAAACACCCTACTTGACCTTGATGTATAAAAATTGAAATCAAGTCCTCACAAATAAATAATTATATCATTACAACACTTCATAATATGCTCTTTAAGATCAAACCTACACCAAAAATGAAAAATACTAAACATGAAAAGAAAAAATATTTTTGGTGATGCAAGATTGCTTGTGGGCCTAGATGCTCCTACATCAGACACACTGGGTAAGAATTTTATGAGCATGAATCAAAAATGGATTTGAGTGTTTGAAACAACCTATCAAATAGTAAACTATTTGCAACATACTCCAATGCTTTCATAGGTACCATGAAAATTTTATTTCTTCTCCTTTTTCAATATTTACCTTGAACTCTTCCTATCTTCCTTTGCAAAATGTGTTTACCAATCCCTCTTTCACTTATGGAATTTTTTCCATCATATATGAAACTACTCCACCAAATACACTTTCCTCACTTCTCTTCTCTAATGATATTTAACCCACCACAATTTGTCCTCCTCCACTAATGTTCATCTACACCATCCCTTGCAACACCTGCATACATATTAGTAATATCATGAAAAATAAAGAGTTCCATTTGAAATTTTTCTTCACACTCCTTTATATTTATTGCCACCCTTTCATCAATCTCTTCTTCCACTTTCATCATCTCATCTACATACAACTCAACATCATCTTTATCATCATAATAATGAAAAATATTAAACATTACCTTTGTTTTCACATGTTCTTCTATTACTACAACATCTTCTCCATTGACATTCTTATTCATCAAAACCTCCATACCTTTACTAAGACATTTCACTGCTACAATATCATCCACTTTCATATCTTCCAAAAGACATGCTTCATCTTCTTCTTTCCCTTTCCATCTTCTTTCACAATTTTTTCTTCTTCAATGCTACCTATTGGACTCTTTGCTTCATCTTCTCTTATACCTACAAATGAAATAGCATTAGAAAAATTATAAGAGTCAAATTCTCCCATCTTCTTTTCTTTTTCTTTCCTCTTTCCTTTCATAATACTTTCCTTTAAGACATCTAACCTCCTAGATATTTCTACACACTTATATCGAATAGCCCAATTAATTTCCTCTAAAATTATTTCTCCTCTCAATAAAATAAATTTGTACAGCCCTACCCAATGCCAACCTCATACTCTTCTTCCTTGACATTTCTACAAACACTTGTAAACCACTCACAATTTGCAACAAAACTTACACAAAACTATAACTATCCTCTACTCAATAAAGATTCTGGAAGATGTACCTCTAAAACAATCCTCTACCTACTTTCATATAGTGGAGGACATTTATACACCTTCTACCCAACCTTATATCTATTGGAGGACAACCCATTTAATAATTACACAAAACAAATCCTCATAACTCATGTCAAACCTTAGATTTTTGCATTTAAAACTTGCAAAAAAATATTTTTGAGCTCTTCTTTTACACAACATAGAAATATACCTCAAATATCAAACCTTTCTCCTTACACACATTCCAACATCATACCTACTCTAATACCATTTGATGCATTCAAGATTCAGGGTCTTATCAAACTACCCAATCATGCAGCTTTAGCATCTCATCCAACCCACATTCTTGGACATATATCAAGGATAAAATATATTTTGTAACAAAATTTGAAATACATATTTATTATCACTTTCATATGTGCACCCATACAAAAAAAATCCTCAAGAACAATTACATATAGTGAGGATTTCAATAAGAAATAAAATTAAAAAAAATTGCAAGGGTTTCTAAGCACTTCATGCATACAAATCTTAAAAGTCTCCTTCCTTCAAATTTATTGGCTTCACTCATCTTCTAAAACCTGTTTTTTCTCTTCATTATTCAACTCTCATGACTACTTTGAACACCTGAAACACACCTACAAAATCTTTTTTCTCTTCTTCTATTCCTCTTCTCTTCACTAGTTGATTTTATGCACTCTTTCTTACGGAACTATCAAGAGCAACCTGCAATTTGTTTCTTCAAACTTGTTTATTTTTATTTCTTCCTCTTGAAACAATTAAAGCTTGTATTTATAGAGGGTTTCAACTATGTGAAACACCAAAAAGTGGTTTCC
The DNA here is from genome assembly GCA_007258455.2 of Sequoia sempervirens. Lineage (NCBI taxonomy): Eukaryota > Viridiplantae > Streptophyta > Pinopsida > Cupressales > Cupressaceae > Sequoia > Sequoia sempervirens. Next base: position 287,857 of record VDFB02101033.1, read on the forward strand.
AAATCTGCTCTTTCGTTGATCCTTAAAATTCCTATAGAAAATGAAATAAAACATAGTTTGTTGCTTCTAAAAGCGCCATCCAAAGTTGGTGTACCATATCAAACATATTCCTTTTGTATGTGCATTTGAAAAATGAAAAAAATGAATAAACAAGTTGTCCTCATTCACCCCAAATTGGAAATTGAAGCGTCATTAATTTGTTTTCCAAAAATTACTAGTTTTTTCTCTCCGTTTTAGGAACCAAAATTGAAAGAATAAGACCAAAATGGCATGCCAAGAGTCACTTGTCTTATGCACACTTCTGTAGGCATCCAAAAATTGAGAAAATTAATTGATTTTAATCATTTTTCCTTCAAAATCCCCTTTCCACTATGATAAATAGACCATTTCAGCCCCTAAAACCTTGAAATTGTACAATTTTGCAAATCACATTAAACACCCTACTTGACCTTGATGTATGAAATTGAAATCAAGTCCTCACAAATAAATAATCATATCCTTACAACACTTCATAATATTCTCTTTAAGATCAAACCCTCACCAAAAATGAAAAATACTAAACATGAAAAGAAAACATATTTTTTATGATGCAGAATTGCTTGTGGGGCTAGATGCTCCTGCATTAGACACACCAAGTAAGAAGTTTATGAGCATGAATCACAAAAAGGATTTTAGTGTTTGAAACAACCCCTAAAATATTAAACTATTTGCAACATACTCCAATGCTTTCACAGGTACCATGAAAATTTTATTTCTTCTCCTTTTTCAATATTTACCTCAACTCTTCCTATCTTCCTTTACAAAATATGTTAATCAATCCCTCTTTAACTTATGGAATTTTTTCCACCATATATGAAACTACTCCACCAAATACACATTCCTCTCTTCTCTTCTCCTATGGGATTTAACCCACCACAATTTTTCATCCTCCAACAATGTGCATCTACACCATCCCTTGCAACACCTATATATAAATTAGTAATATCTTGGAAATTAAACAGTTCCATTTGAACTTTCTCTTCACACTCCTTTATATTTATTTCCACCCTTTCTTCAATCTATTATCCCACTTTCATCATATCATCTACATACAACTCAACATCATCTTCATCGTCATAAAAATGAAAATTCTATTGCTGCAACATCTTATCCATTCACATCCTTATTCATCAAAACCTCCATACCTTTACTTAGGCATTCCACTACTACAATATCATCCACTTCCATTCCTTCCAAAATACATGCTTCAACTGCAATCTTATTCTTTCCCTTTTCATCTTCTTTCACGATGGTTTCTTCTTCAATGCTACCTATTGGACTCTTTGTTTCATCTTCTCTTCTACCTACAAATGAAATAGTATTAGAAAAATTATAAGAGTCAACTTCTCCCATCTTCTTTTCTTTTTCTTTCAACTTTCCTTTCATAATACTTTCCTCCAAGACATCTAACCTCCTAGATATTTATGTGCACTTATATCGAATAGCCCAATTATTTTCCTCTAAAATTATTTCTCCTCTCAATAAAAGAAATTTTTACAAACCATCCCAAGGAAACCCTCATACTCTTCTTCTTTGAAATTTATACAAACACTTGTAAACCACTCACAATTTGCAACAAAACTTACACAAAACCATAACTATCCCCTACTCATTAAAAATTATGGAAGATTTACCTCTCAAATTATCCTTTACCCACTTTCACATAGTTGAGGAAGTTTATACACCTTCTACCCAACCTTATCTCTATTGGAGGAAAACCCATTTAATAATTACACAAAACAAATCATCATAGCTCATGTAAAACCTTAGATTTTTGCATTTAAAACTTGCAAAAAATATATTTTTGAGCTCTTCTTTTAGACAACATAGAAAAATACCTCAAATATGAAATATTTCTCCTCACACACATTCCAACATCATACCTACTTTGATACCATTTGATGCATTCAAGATCGAGGGTTCTTATCAAACTACCCAATCTTGCAGCTTTAACATTTCATCCAACCCACATTCTTGCACATATATCAAGGAAAAAATATATTTTGTAACAAAATCTGAAACATATATTTATTATTGCTTTCATATGTGCACTCATACAACAAAATTCCTCAAGAAAAATTACATATAGTGAGGATTTCAACAAGAAATAAAATTCAAAAAATTTACAAGGGTTTCTAGGCACTTCATGCCTTCAAATCTTCAAAGTCTCTTGCCTTCAAATTTCTTGGCTTCAATCATCTAAAACTTGATTTTTCTCTTCATTATTCAGCTCTCACGGCTGCCTTGAACACCTGCAGCACACCTGCAAAGTCTTTTTTCTCTTCTTCTATTCCTCTTCTCTCCACAAGTTGATTTTATTCTCTCTTTCTTATACAACTCTCAAGAGCAACCTGCAAGTTCTTTCTCCAACCTTGCTGATTTTGATTGCTGGCTCTTGAAACAATTAAATATTTTATTTATAGAGGCTTTCAACTATGTGAAACACCAAAAAGTGGTTTCCAAATCTGCTCTTTTGTTGATCCTTAAAATTCCTATAGAAAATGAAATAAAACATAGTTTGTTGCTTCCAAAAGTTCCATCCAAAGTTGTTGTACCATATCAAACATCTTCCTTTTGTATGAGCATTTTAAAAGTGAATAAAATCAATAACCAAGTCATGCTCATTCACCCCAAATTGGAAATTGAATTCATTAATTTGTTTTCCAAAAATTACTAGTTTTTTCTCTCCATTTTAGAAACCAAAATTGAAAGAATAAAACCAAAATGGAATGCCAAGAGTCACTTGTTTTATGCACACTTCTCTAGGCATCCAAAAATTAAGGAAAATAATTAATTTCTTCAAAATCCCCTTTCCACCATGGTAAATAGATCATTTCAACCCCTAAAACCTTGAAATTGTACAATTTTGCAAATCACATTAAACACCCTGCTTGACCTTGATGTATGAAATTGAAATCAAGTCCTCACAAATAAATAATCATATCCTTACAACACTTCATAATATGCTCTTTAAGATCAAACCTACACCAAAAATGAAAAATATTAAACATGAGAAGAAAATATATTTTTGGTGATGCAAGATTTCTTGTGGGCCTAGATGCTCTTGCATCAAACACACTAGGTAAGAAGTTCATGAGCATGAATCACAAAATGGAGTTGAGTGTTTGAAACGACTTCTCAAATAGTAAACTATTTGCAGCATACTCCAATGCTTTCATAGCTACCATGAAAATTTTATTTCTTCTCCTTTTTCAATATTTACTTTGAACTCTTCCAATCATGTACCTCTTGAAACATCCTCTACCCACTTTCACATAGTGGAGGATGTTTATACACCTTCTACCCAACCTTATCTATATTGGAGGACAACCCATTTAATTATTACACAAAACAAATCCTTATAACTCATGTCAAACCTTAGATTTTTGCATTTAAAACTTGCAAAAAAAAATATTTTTGAGATCTTCTTTTACACAACATAGAAAAATACCTCAAATATGAAATATTTTTCCTCACACACATTTCAATATCATACCTGCTCTGATACCATTTGATGCATTCAAGATCAGGGGGTCTTATCAAACTACCCAATCTTGCAGCTTTAACATCTCATCGAACCCACATTCTTGCACATATATTAAGGACAAAATATATTTTGTAACAAAATTTGAAACATACATTTATTATCACTTTCATATGTGCGCCCATACAATAAAATTCCTCAAGAAGAATTACATATAGTGAGGGTTTCAACAAGAAATAAAATTCAGAAATTTTACAAGTGTTTCTAGGCACTTCATGCCTTCAAATCTTCAAAGTCTCTTGCCTTCAAATTTCTTTGCTTCACTCATCTTCTAAAACCTGATTTTTATCTTCATTATGCAGCTCTCATGGCTGCCTTGAACACCTGCAACACACCTGCAAAATATATTTTCTCTTCTTCTATTCCTCTTCTCTCAACAAGCTGATTTTTTGCACTCTTTCTTATACAACTCTCAAGAGCAACCTGCAACTTCTTTCTCCAACCTTAATATTGATTCTAATTTATACCTCTTAACACAATTAAAGGTTGTATTTATAGAGTTTTTCAACTATTTGAAACACCAAATAGTGGTTTCCAAGTCTGTTCTTTCATTAACCTTTAAAATTTCTACATAAAATGAAATAAAAGATAGTTTGTTGCTTCCAAAAGTGTCATCCAAAGTTGTTTTACCATCAAACATCTTCCTTCTATATGTGCTTTCAAAAAGTGGATAAAATCAATAACGGAGTCATGCTCATTCACCCCAAATTAGAAATTAAAGAATCATTAATTTGTTTTCCAAAAAATACTAGTTTCTTCTCTCCATTTTAGGACCAAAATTGAAAGAATAAGACCAAAATGGAATGCCAAGAGTCACTTGTCTTATGCTACTTCCCTAGGCATCCAAATTAAGAAAATTAATTAATTTTCCTTTAAAATCTCCTTTTCCACCATGGTAAATAAACCATTTCAACCCCTAAAACCTTGAAATTATGCAATTTTGCAAATCACATTAAACACTCTACTTGACCTTGATGTATGAAATTAAAATCAAGTCCTCACAAATAAATAATTATATCCTTACAAAACTTCATAATATGCTCTTTAAGATCAAACCTACACCAAAAATGAAAAATATTGAACATGAAAAGAAAATATATTTTTGGTGATGCGAGATTGCTTGTGAGCCTAGATGCTCCTGCATCAACAAGCAACATGATAGTAGGATTAAGATAATATATCAAGAAAATGGCAGAATAAGGATGAACAAAAGGGAAATAGGGTGCCACCTTTTGGAGAGATGGAACTTGGACCTATTTTATGTTTTAGTTCATTAGGAAACCAATATCCCTCAACCAAGTGATTCAATTAAGGGATGGCTAGTGGGTTCCTATTGTGATTGGATGGGGGTTCACCATTAAATGAAGCTTCAAAAGGGAGAAATGCAAACACTTATGCAAAATCACTATGAAACATAGAAAATTGAAAGCATGAAATCAAACTGATAAAATGAATGGAACATAAAAGTACCTAGATAAATACAGATGTCAAGATAAGATCTGTAAACTCTAAAAATTGTTGTTTAAGGTTACACTGGGACTAATATGCTAGGTTGGGTGATTTAGTCCTGCTATAGGGTTTCTAGGCAGTATTTGGAATCTTTTGGTGACTGATCAGGATCTACATAAAGATGGAAAAAAGGGGTATACTGGGACTAATATGCTAGGTTGGGTGTATGATTCATGTTGCTAGGGTTTGGATGATACTTTTGTAGCCTCTAGTGATCTTCTGTAGCTTCCTTCTTGTCCGATCTTCAGGTCTGAAAGTCTAAATTCTGGTCTGTAGGTGACTTTTTGTGAAGATGGCAACTTGATAACTTTGACAACTTTTTCAACTTTTCCTTCAAAAGATATTCAAGCTCCAATTCACCTAGATCTACAAACACACATCAAGAGAGAAAAATGTCATTTTGTTAGGGAATAGGGGTTTGCCTTGGTCAAACCTTGTTTTGGTAATTAAACCTTGAAATGAAATAGAAAAGCATGAAGGAATGATTAATGAACAAATGCTATGTTGCAACTCACCAAACCCTTAAAATGAAGGTTGAAAACTTGTGTGAAATGGATTCAATGGATGTGGATCTTGACTCTTGTGTAATGCCCCGCCACGCAACCCTAGGGGAAGTTGCAAAAACTGCACAAATGAACTAATTTATTTTATTTTATTAAGAACAATTAACATGCAAGTTCACTAACTTTTGCCAACAAACCCTAAGGTTACGAGACTGAGTTACTTGAACCCAAACAAGAAACATGAATTAAAACCATAACATATAATTATTTAAAGAAGTGAGAACGCATACAATCCAAATAAGACTAATTACATCAAGAAGAAGAAGTACCACATTATTTCGATAATGATCACATAACAATAAGATTACAACACTCATTCTCTGAATGAGATAAATACAATAAGCATGATTACATATTACAACTTCCACCTTGATAACAATGAGGGGTAATAAAATTACAATATTAACTGAAATGAATAAAGCATGAAAAGATAATGGAACCCACAAGCTCTCCAACTGGAAATCTCACCACACGAACAAGAAGACCCAACAGATTAAGGTGCACGTTCCACCCAACCATGTGATACCCGAAGGCTCACCCCCCATGCTAGGAGATAGTAACAAATAATTCCTATACAAGACCATCTACCACTAGACACAAGCTAAAACATAACTGAACTGAATTGAATACAAACACCTTATCACTTAACACAATGGTTACAATGCTTCCAGAGAACAATGATCATGAACATCATCTATACACCACACAATATCTGACTGACCGCTGACGTAGGAAGAGTGTCATACATAAATTTCCATGAGTTACACTAGCTCAACCTTCCTAGGCTACCAGACCCCCATCTTGGGTTACCCTGGCTTGCCTCTACTAGTCGTTGGACCCTCATGAAAAACTATGCGTCTCGTCTCATCTTGAGTCTTAACAAACACATGCTTCATGAAAGAGGCATTCATTATCTTTATTAGTGTGAAAGTTCCTCATTAATTCTTTTAAATTATCACTTGATTAAACCCTAGGTGAGTTACCCTGGCACCCCTTTGTGTGTCGGACCCCCACAAAGAGCCACTCTCCTATCGACAACACAACCACGGTACAAAACCACAATCCAATGGGTAAACTAGATAAGATGACCTCTCCAATTCCAAGGAGGAAACAAACAAAGGAAACTCACTCCAACACTGGAGGAAAACAAAATACAAACCCCACTCCTTCCAAAGGAGGCACACACCACATAACCCTCTCCTATCCCAAGGAGGCACAAACCACATAACCCTATCCTAATCCCAAGGAGGCACAAACCATCCCCGTTCATGAAAACCGAGTGAAACAACATGATACAACTCTACGCAATTCCCAAGGTGATTCACAATTCGAACCACTACATGAAACATCCCAACCTAGAGAACTCCTCTGGAAGACTTACTGACAAATAACCCCATTTGCCCAACATCGAGAATGAACAAAAACATCATTTAAAAAGCATTTCCGGCAACTCAACAAACTAATATTAGGGTTTCTTAAATGCAAGCCAAGCACCGGTATAGTACATGAAATCAATTTAAATAATTATCATTATTTGTTCATACTCAAAATAAATCAACTCGCTTGGGCAATATTAAGAAATTTAAAATCTAATCAGTTAATTCCTTTTTTCTCAATTATACATGATATTCAAAATAAATTTCTAAATAAAGACATTTGATTATAAAATCAACTTTTAATATAAACTATTTGATTATTAAAAAAAATCAACTTTTAAAATAAACCATTGATTATTTAAAATCCACTATTAGCCTCTATTAACATGACGATAATCATCTTGAAATAATCTATCTTTAAATATAATCATATAATAAATATACATATAAATGTATATATACATATGTTAAATATATAATTATTGCTTAAAATATAAATGTTTTTAAATCATTCCAATAAAGTTCCACATCACGAATTGATCCCATTATTTAAAATATGTAATATTAAAAATATTATATATAATATATGTATTATATATTTAAATAATAAATAAATATAATAACAATAAATATAATATATATATTATATATAATATATATAAATATATCATATTATATAATATATATATATATAATATATATAATATAAAAATATATAAAAAACAAAAAGAAACTTAAAAATAAAAGCGAACCCCAAGAGGAGGGGACGCAGCCCATGGCTGCGCCCAGCCTCCCTGTGGGGGACGCTACCTGTGGCAGCGCTTCCCACAGTCTGTGGGGGGCACTGCCACAACAACGCCCACCATGGGGTTGGTTGTGGCAGCCAAGGCTACCACCCCCTCCCCCCATAAAATGCAACATTTAACAATAAAAACAAATAAAATAAACTCAACGAAATTTCTCTGTATTCTCGAAAAAAAATTCTGAGAAGGAACATTTTGACAGTCAAAAATTTTTGAATAAAAAAATTCCCAGAATACATAAAACACAAACGTAAATTTATAATATATATATATACTTTGTCAATATATATATATATATATGAAACTCTCCATTTTACAGTGAGATTGAGCAAATTTTCCTCACATAAACAACATACCCATCAAATATAAATTCTTAAGATCAAATATTTTGCCAAAATTTATGTTTGAAGAGATTGAGTTTTCTACAAAAATTTCAAATCTTTCTCAAGATTTTAATAGTGGTTTTTCTTTCTTTTCAAATTTAAAACAAGATTTTGACAAGGGTTTCCCATTGAAACTCAAACAACATTCAAAATTTTTTCCAACACTATAACCAAATTTAAACTCTTTTCAAAATGAAACAAAAAACAAAAACAAAGAAGAACTTGATTTTTCCTCCAAAGCTTGAAGAACTCCAAAAATAGTGCTTTCAAATCCTGTTTTTTTTTTTTATTCAGCTCAACCAAGAAATCCCCTTTGCCAAAAACTTCTTTCAAATCTAAAAGCAAAGTCATAGCCAATCTTTTTTTTTCCCCCCATTCTAAATTGAAAAATTATATGAAATAACAATTCCTCAAAATAGAGTTTCTCCAATTTTGGTCAAACCCCTAAAATATCCCACCCACTAAATTTATTGAACATTTGGAGGATATTTCCATTTTTTAAATTTAAAACAATTTTACTTTCTAAAAGATATTTCATGCATTTTTGAAAATTTATTTTAAACAAAAGAATTCCAAGTTTGCAAAGAATTAATTTTATCTATAAATTTCAAAAAGTGAAATTTAAAACACATTTTCATTTTAAATTTGAATCTTAATATACAATAATTCCAAAACAACTATTTCATTTAATTTATCACCATTAAACTAATTAATCAATAAACTAAATCTAATTTTATTAATTAAATCAAATTAATCAATAAAATAAATAACATTTTAACATTGCAACTAAATACATTCAATCATCATTTTAACTATACACCTGCCATTTAATAACCTTTATAATATGAAATTAAATAAATAACCAAGGAGGAATGAACCATATTAAAACAACTAAACTCGACGACACACTATGACTAGGGTGATGACTTGGCATGGAAAACCTAGCTACTATCTCCCAATCGAATATCGTTGGCCACTGGACAGGCTCAAACCTGTGAACCAGGTGGAGTCAATGTCATGTACCTGTCAACCTGCGAACAAAGAGTACATCGAACATGCATATATACATAATATGATCAAACACACCGTGAAGAGGAAATCTCATAATCGTAGGGTGCTCGCAAGCGAGTGGTACAATCTCATCCCCTTCACCAATACAAAATTACTAACTGACGATTCTAACATCAATAATATGATAAAAAACATAAAATAGCATTTATTCAAATATCTGCTAAATTAATCCAAAACATGCCATAAAGATAACATCAGAGTAAAATACCATCACATTAAAATATAATGTTTACATAGCTTAACAGATAACGGTCAAAAGTAACCAAGTTTCAAAGTCACAGCATAAACAAAAACCACATACAAAGAAGAACATTGCCGATAAAAGAGCCAAAATAGAGGGGTGTTACATCTTGATTGAATGCTTGCTTGAATCATGAAACCTACATCACAAATGTTAGCTCACAAACACACATGATGTATGAAGACTTTGAAATGATGCTTGAATCTTGAATGTAGCTCCAAATGCTTGATGATTTGCTCTTGAATGCTCTTGTAAACTCATAAAATTTCCTTAAGATTTCTCTCTTGAAAATCTTAGATCCTACATAATGAAATGACCTTGCATTTATACTTGTTTATGCTTAATTTCTAGGAATTACAACACTACAAGCCAAAATTTGGACATTGAATCTAAGGATAATAAAATCCTACCAAGAATTTGAATTAAAATAGGTCCTAGGTTAAAGCAAGACTCATACGTTAGGTTGGGTGTATGAGTTCCAAAGGCTTAAACCTGAGACACAAACTTTGAGAAGTGTTATGTTCAATGTATCATTTGAAATCAGGGACCGAGATCTAGGGAGGACCCATACGCCCATCTGGGCGTATGGTTCCTAGATCCCTAAATATGGAACACATAGCCAAAAATATTAAATTATGATTTTCCATTTATTATATGTTGGGATTATCCTTAGAAAAATGCATTTAACTAGGCTTGTGGATACAAAATAGGACCAATTAAGGCATAAATAAGCCAAATTTTAATAGGGAGGACCCAAACAAGTGTGAAAATTTAAAGGGATACATTTTTCTACACTACAAAGGATATTATATGAGAATATGATCAAATGGAAGGGGAAGCCTCCAATTTATAGATTTTTTATGATGGAAATCAAAGGCCAAAATACAATGTTGATGGAAGGCTAAGATTTAAGGAAGATGGAGGCATGGATTTAAGTTATATAGTCACATGAAAAGTGTCACATAACCTATATAAGAGCTGGGAATGTTGACATATGTGTGAGCAATATGACATGTGTGAGAGATATTATGACACATGTGTGAGAAAATGAGTGGTGATTGTTAAATTTGTGAATAAAACAAGATGCAAGATCAAACAACAACAAAAAATACCTTCAACACACAAGAGTTCCAAATAAAAAATTTATTTTTCCTCAACAAAAAAGAACTTATAGGATGAAAGATTCAAGAGTAATAATGAACCTCAGAGTCTTCAAGAGAGATAATACAATGAAGGAGAGTTCTTATAAGATAAAACCCTAAATGGGAAATGGATTAGATCATGACAAGTGTCAACATCACATGTGATGAGATAGAACGATCTAATAATAGCTCAAACTAATAAAAAAACACTCCTAAGTTTTAGCTTAAGTGCATGAAGTGAAATTAGCATAATAATTAATTAAAATTAATTAATTATTAACTGATGCATGATTACTCTAACACCTCCCTTTACTTGTGAAAACTTAGGGAGTAGTTAAAAACCCTAAAAAGAAAATGCATAAAAAGAAAATAAAGCATAAATGGGTCCCAACAACAAGGCTTGATGAGGTACCCATGTATAAACAATCTAATCTCTCACAACTAGGAGAAAAGGAGAAAACCTCACGGAAAAAACTCCTCTCCAAAAAGAGAAAGGCGGGTGAAGGACCGAAAAGCCTCCAAAACAATGTCCCAATAAGAATAGGAACATGAAGAATATTGTTGAAGTATGAAGAAGTTGTAGACAACCATTAAATGATGACTACTATAGTGCTTAAATGAAGAACCTCCTCTAAAACAGATTGTAATGCCCAAAAAATTCAACCAAAATACAGTTAAGGACAAAACACAAATTTCAAATTTTGACCACAACCACTAACGTAAAACCCAAAGACTGCTCCCTACACCCGCCCTTCATGAAAGCATAACAACATCTGGCCAATAAATTATAAGGACTCAACCATCTGCACATTTATTTTGGCATTCAAGGTTGGGTTTCAAATGGAGATATGGAATCTACATCACCAAGGTAGGCTTGATTAGTTCCACGAACTAATCAATAATCATAGACTTAGTTCAAGTCACAAGTTATGCAAATAGAAAATATGTTTCAATAGTATCTTTAAGTAATAATAAGAAAACAAGCCTAGGGGTTATACCTAATTCCTCGGGGGCTCGTCTCTGACGGCCTTGCCTACGTATATAATTCGCAAAGGAATTGTAGTTCGACAAAAAAGAGCTTGAACCATTACAAGCTTTAAAGACAGTAGGGTAAGACCTCAAGGTTTAATTTACATTTGAATTGACCATAATAATGTAACTCAATTTGATTCAACACTCTCACAAACAATTTGACAATAATTGAAACATATATTCACTCTACAACTTTTAGCTTGCTGATCACACCAAAATAGGCGATAATAAAATACACATAATTTTCACTTTGTTTGACCAAATTTAAAAGTTTAATATGTTCTAGAAAGGGGAAATAACGAGGAATAAAACCCAGAAATTGTTTAGCATGAATCTCAAACATGTATGAGCAGTTTTTTTTTCTGCAATTTAGGTCATTATTTTTTTCCACCTAGAGCAACAATTAACATAACAACAAAGAATCATACCCTATAGATTGGGAACTAAGTAAATATAATATGTCATTGTATAATGATAATAAAATAATAACTATAAGGAAAGAAAGATAATATATATCTTGAACATGCAATTTATCCACCAAACTATGAAGTAATTAAATGCATTTATCACTAACAATTTAAAAATTACCAGATTTATAGATATGTGATAGCAGCAAATTGAATTCAACAATGCACCAAATAAAAGCATGATATCTCATTGTTCGTATTCTCATAAAAAGACTATAGGCTACCATAAAGTACTCAAATTAGTATATACACACATACTTGTGTAAGTAATGAAATAATTTTGCAAACCAAAAAAAAACTGGATCCTTAGATCCACAACCTTTACTTTCTTTCAATCACCACAATAAAGAAAACAAAATATGTAGTCATACAAAATTACAAAATTCATTAGACAATGGTCACAATAAATAAAATAAAATTGACATATCTTCAATTTATATTCTGTTTGTTTTCCAAGCTAAAATTTCTAAAGAAAAATCATAATGAAATTTGTCACCACTCAAACACAGATCAGCAATCAATTAAACAAAAATAGGAATATACTTTCCTACCATATTTATATGTCTAAGCCAAAAGTATTTTAAATTATAAGAATACAGTATTAGGAACTAGGAGATGAATATCATACTTGAAAAAGTTCAAGTATAGAGAGATGGGAATGTCTAGAGTACACGTAGGCATGCATCTGTTTGGTGGAATGTCTTAGATACAAGTCATATAAGAATTCCATTGACATTATAGGCTGCAGAAATTAGATTATTTGTTGTGGCTTTTAGGAACTTTCAAGCAGGAATCAATAGCAGGGTAAAATTTAAATCCCACAACCTTTTTGCAATTTTCAAGGTTGCACCAACGGAGCTTTTCAAATAACAAAATATATGTACATAAAGAAAAAACATAAGCAAGCATTGAGAGACATATAAATAGTTAAATAAAATGCAATGAATAGGAGAGTAGAAAAAGAAAATTAATATGTAGAACTTAGGCGTGTAATAAGTTGTCTCAAGGAAACATGGTCTCCACTCTTATAATAATATGAAGATAATAATGCAAAAATCTTGACTAAACAGTCTTATATCTATTATCAACCACAAAATTACAATTCATAGAAAATTTGTGAAAATACTCAAGTTTATAATATAATATATATGACTCATAAAATGGAAACTCTCAAGACTCACAGATTTCAATCAAGAGAACAATCCATAAACTTTCCAAGCCAATCCAATACAACAAAATGAAAGCTAAAATAGGATAGCTAAAGATAAAATCCAATCATAATTTATTTATACCCTCATTTGGCCCATCCCTCTCCATTAGAATTTTAAGTCAAAAACTAAAAATGCTCAGAATGCTTAAAAATTAACTGGATCATAATTTCTTTCAGAAATAGAGGAGATCTAATATATTCTAAATGTAATCCAATGCTAAAAAAAAATTAAAGCTAACAACTTTTTGCACACCAACCAAAAGTTGAAGGCAATTTTCTTAATGCTCAACTATCTTGGGATGAACAAATTGAATGACGACCAATCCAAAAAGCATGTGGTAAATTTTTATTGAGAATAAATAAAAAATTTTGGAAATAGAAATCGTTTGAACAAAGAGATTTCCCTACTCTAATTATTTCAAAATGAATCGTCGCATATAATTTATTTGTTTATTTTTTCTTTTTTTTCTTTTTTTTCCTGTAGAGTAACATGAACCAGAAATTCCAAAAAGAAATTTCTCATAATAATTAAAATTATGCCAGTCATGATGAAAGTACCATTTCACATGTCTGGTTTCTTAAACCTTTATGCTTTTCATGATTATCTAATATGGAGTGCAGCATGTTTCCAGCAGTCAAAACGAGATACATGGGAGACTGTAGAAACTACTTACAATTTTATTTTTTTTATTAAAATTGACCTTGAGAGAATTCTTTACAAGTGGAAAAATAAAGTTGTTTATTAATTTTGTTTAATTTACCAGCCAGTGGACAGTGGACCTAGCTCTCTTGAATTCAGATAGTACTAAGATGTCTTTGCTGGTACAGTATTTTGTTCCAAGCTGTAAAATTTGCTTTTATCTTAATTATAATATCAAAGATACCTGACTGCAAAGTTTTACCTTAATCCGTTATAAACTATGCAGATTATTTTTTTGTATACTTCTCTATTCTGATATTTATTCTCTACTTTGATATTTATTCTTAGAATTTCATAGCAAGATATACTATCTTCTTAGAAGTTAATATATTTTGGATTATACTGATTCTGTAATTAGACAACATGATCCCAACCATTGAAAAACATTGGCAATATGTTGGCAAGTGTAAAGCCAAATTCCATAACCTTTGGCAGCATCCTCGCCTATGCTAAAATAGGCGCTTTGGGATAAGGCACGAACATCCATCGAAAAATAAAGGATAGAGGAAATTTATCAGATATTGTATCTGTAAGTGCCCTGCTAGACATGCATGCAAAATGCAAGAGCATAGGCAAAAGTTTTCATGATACTAACCCCCCTTTTTTTTCAAACATCTTTAACTGAAACATTTCAATGCACATGTCTGAAGGAACATTGACTATTGACAGAATGCCTCCAAGAAATTCAACCTTAGCACTGCTACGGTTGTAGGTTATGCACAAGAAGTGGATTTATTGCAAGGGCTTAAGAAACTTTCAGCAAATGCAATCAACAGGTGTATAGCCAAAAAAATTATCTTGTAACTAAGACTGATCAAGGAGGTATTAAAATGTGGAATTGTAATGCTAACTGACCTTATTTCCTTGCTTAATTCCTCACAAACTTGATGATCCAGACTGAAAAGGATTCTTCCCATCCCTTTCCACACTAATTACGCAAGGATTTCCTCACGCTTCTTTATGTAGAAGACAACCCTCAACAACTTGTTCCAAGAAATGTTCGGTTGTAGCTTTTCCCAGATCAAGCATTATAACTTCCAACTTTATGTCTTCTTTTTCCATATTTTCGTTCCATTCCTCTCCATCACTCTTCCCCCAAAAGAATACTAAAACATTAGAAATAAAAATATGTATTTCTCTGAGAGGCCCCTGGCAAAAAAAATATCTCATATGAAATAGCATCATCCCCTTGAAAACAACAAACTCGCTCCTTTCAACTACCACAAAGATAAAATCTCTAACACCAGATTGACAGTATCCAAAATAACTACTCAAATGTGTTTTAAATGCTTTGATGGATCCCCTACTTTTGTCAGGAGCGCCATCTCTTAACTGTGCTCCACAGTAAATTGCAGAGGGGTGCCATACTCCTCTCGTGGCATGGCAGGAAACCTCCTCTGACGACACTAATTACCATTTATGAAAGATCTTCCTAGATAAGTAGTTTAGGTTTATTGTTAGCTGCACTCTTCCCTCAACAAAACCATGGCTAAACTTATTATGTGTGAAACACATGATTACCTTTGTTTTGTATTTAAATGTTGTATAAACAAAACATGCCACTACCACATTAAATTAATTGATACATAATAAATACATAATATTTCTATGACAAAAACTATTATGAAGTTGGTATGGTTGTTGAGTTTATGCAGCACCCTATTCAAGGAAAATCTAGTTTTACCCTGCTGGCGATTCTTGCCTTAAATGATCCCTTCAACACCATCATCAATAGGTGGTTACGAGTTAGGAAGGAATATAATTAAACTATCAAGAAGTATGATAACTTTCATCAATACATCCATCTCCCCTCTCCATCACCATGCTTCCTTAGGTAAGTTGCAATTATGTTTGTGCAGACACACTATACTAGGTTCATAAATTCACCTTATTATGCATATTATGCATTGCTGCAATTGCAATAGTAGTAAATATTATAAGCATAACATTAAATCTCGAACCTTGTAGCTGATGTTAGTATTTTCTTCATCTCTAACAATAACCACATTAATATTAATTCTCATTTGTGTTAATACTATTTTTTTCTAATAATAATAATACTAATATATGAGTCTGAATTAGTATTATACATGATAAAATCCATAATAAATGTAACACGATGTGAGTAACAATATTAGATTAAATCTTAGTACTACTAATAATAAAATTAATAATGGTATTAATTTACATATTAATGGTATTGAAATTAATAACAATATTAATGATAAAATTAATATTAATAAAGATAATCATACTATGATTAATATTATGAGTATCATTTGTCCAACTTAAATCATCAATTATAAGTATTAGATCAAGTTTGCATAATATATCAATCCAACATGATTAATCGACAATCATAGTACCAACTAAAAGAAATGTGAGATGTAATTATCGCACTAATAGTGGGGCCTTACATAGATGATGATCAAGATCAAGAAGACAAGAATCTACATGAGTGCCCCCAATGACACTACTCTAATCAAATGGAAAACAAAGGAAAACATCTAGTAGTCAAAGATACATATGACACATGAATTTGCATGAGTGACCCCAATGACACTACTCAACTATGCAAAATGCAAGTCAAAAATATAGGTACCAATACTCTAAAGAACACTGATCATGTGAAAATAGAAGGTTGCCTCTAGAAATAGGAATGCAAGAATGTCCATATGGTAAGTGTTTCATCTCACAAAATGCATGGCCAGTCTCTGCATCCACATAGTACAAAGGAACAAAAAATGAATACGTAGCTCACTCCAAAATGAACCAAAGAAGCATGAGCACCAACAATAGATACCCCCCATAATATGGAAAAAGGAGATCCATGACAGGTCTAATGAAATTGCATGTGTCACCAAGAAGTGCATGAAGGAGAACCAAAAACACCTAAATGTGCACATGAAAGTACCTACAACTAAAAAAGGGCGTTCAAACTAAGGCACACACGCATGAGGCAAGAATGACTAGGATTCAATGTGGTCATCGAAGAAACACTCACTTGATAAGGTATTATGGAAAAACAAAATCCCTACACAAACCTCATGATATTTTATAACATAGTGTGAGTACAAAAGGCACAACATGATGTGTAAAATCCCCAAAAAAGTAGGTAAAATAGTGGCACTTTATCTCAATGTGTCTACAAAAGAGAAAGAACATACAAAAGATATCTACAATGCCCAAATAAGACAAAAAAATCTAGAAATACATGTAGATCAACCAAAAACAAGTCATCCCATAAAAGAAAAAATTAGGAGCTAAAACGTCCAAGTAATTCACTAGAATGCGAAAACGTGAAAAATTGAATGAAATGTACCTAGTTAATTTTTTTGAAAAAATGCATAAATAGTTGTGAAGAGCTTTGAGAGACCTTTTCAATGTTGGTGGAATCATGAAAAATGAAGAAAATGGTCAAAATTTGTGAGATCGAGAGTGAAAACAAAACATTTAACTTTGATAGGCGATAAAATGTACCAACAAAAAATATGAGAAAAATACCAAATCCATTGGATGGTGCTCAAAACCAATTTTTTGACGATATCTCATTTTCCTGATTTCAATACCCAGACGAATTTAAGTTATGCCCCTTGAAAAAAAGTTACCCAATTAGGGCATTAGAGGCAAAAAAAATCCACTTGTAGAAAAATGCCAACCATTCTTGTAAGTTCTAACAATTCTTGTATCTCCTAAAGTAAAATGTGGATTACCATTAGGATAGGCTAGTGAACACACCTTGATTAGCTAAAATAATATATTTCCAATCCACTAGTTTGAATGGCACTAATGTAAATAATCTAGTGATACTTTTAAATTTCATGAAATCCTCACATAAAGTCATATATAAACAAACACAAGTTAGGCATACCAATACACAAGAAGGTGATGGTAATAATATTCATGGATCTAGAACTAAGGATAACATATCAATTTTGGAAAACCCATAAAAATATATAAATTCATTGAATGACTTGAAGCCATGTAGGTATGTACAAATATACAAATCTGATGTACATATTTACAAATCAATTTGAATTTACATTTTTTTTTCATTTACAATAAATCCAAGGAACCATACGGATCTGTTGTACTCTTTATTTGTGTCTAGTATTGTCTCATGGTCAGACTCACAAACCTTCCATAAGTTCTTGTTCAATGGTCCACCCCCATATTTGATCAAATGAACATTTTATGCCACAATAAGGTTAGAGTAATGAAGAATCCTTCGATGCATGTCAAATTCCTCAAACAATCACACATCATACTTTTTTATTGGGTATCTTATAATCCATGTTCCAATTTAAGAACCACTATCCTTCCAAGATGCTCGATGTTTTCTCCATCTATAACAAGGGGCCTCCAATTTCTTTTTTTTCCTCAACACAATGGCACAAGTAATAATTTGTTCCCTCTTCATTGTCTTCATTTGCAATAATTGCATAAACATTTCATGTATTGATATGTGCATCCAATTAGACAAATTTAGTCAACATTACAAAAAACTACAAATAAAGATAAAATTGGGAATTTCTTAAATTACACATCTAGATATATTACTTGGTTGAAGTAGATCTAATATGTGATCAAAGTCAATTGATGATTCCATCTCTATGATTTGTAGTGCCACTAGGAGTTGATATATCTCAAGTGGGCTGAGAATTTTTGAAAACCATTCATCACCCACTCCTTTGACTCACACTCATTCCAAGCTTGATCTCTACATGAAGAACAAAAAATACCATCTTCTGCACATGAATACTCCATGAACTTGAATTAGATCTTCTAAAAGACTATAACTCACTTGTGCTTGTCAATGTATAATAATCCTCATATTTTGCAATGTTAGTATTTATCTACCAGCCAGAAAAATATATGAGTTATAGACTTACCTTCATTACCTAGACCAATTGTAGTGTTACACCATTCGACGATAAATTTTGCACCTGTCAACTTTACATTGTATTTGTACTTCCACTCTTCTCGTGCTAAGGCTCTTTTAATACATGCTCCCACACCATCATGCTCCCCCTTTCTACATATGTTAAACACATGTGATCTTATGCATCCTAATCTACCAATAAAACATCCACAAATTCTCAAATTGTGATGCACAATTATCTGACCATATGATATGCTAACAGAATGATATGCCTTCTAGCTAAGTCATGGTAGAACATTTGAAAGAAAACTTGCATGAACTCATAGAATGTGTGCAATCATCATTGATATAAAAATGATACTCCCTTAAGATATCTCTTTCGTCCTCTCTATTGTCATTTGTATGAATGAATTCTATATGCACAAATATAGCAACTTGTGTAGAGTTGTACTACTACAATTGCACCTAATTATGTGGCTGTAGAGTGTAGTTCTCTATAAATTCAGCAACTGAAACAATGGTATCACTTGTGGAAACATGTCCTTGCATAACTTGAATTGTAATTCTAACCATCAAAGTTTATGGGTATGCCTTGCATACTCATGTACTATAGTCTCTCAAAAAATAGACATAAACTGATACACTAGAATCTTTTCAATGACCAATTCACACCTTTTTTATTCTTTACTATTTTTATATTGTAAGCCACTGTCTTATATCCAAAATTCTACTAGTTCATTGCTAATTGCATGCATACTTTCTATATGTTCACAAATTGGAAAATGTTGCAAGCCATCACAATGATCACATGTGTAATCCAAGCATAAGTTCTAGTAGAATAATTGAGCATCCACTCTTTCACATAATATTCTTAGAAAACATATATGTCGATAAACATCATAATGGTTAGAAAACTCAATATGTACTCTGCAACAAGAAGTTGTGCATATGTGATCTATTTTGATATAAAAAGGCTTTAGCATTTTAAGATACCTTAAATGAAAAAAATTAATTTGAGGATACATCTCTAAAAATTTGGAAAAAATTGTGTTTGTCATATCTAATTTTTTTTTTTTTATTGTGGCTCATGATTTCAACTACCAATTCTCCTTCTTATAGAATCTGTTTGATTTGGAGATACCCTTGTGTAATTCTTGCAAAATTCTTTAATTAGGGATCTCAAGGCTTCGATGATTGGTTTATCTTTTTGTGGGATTCTACCAGAGAATGCATATAATTCATTGCTATTTGGGTCCTCCACTCTTTGACACCTTCTTATGGATCTCATCAGAGTTTTTTACTTATTCTCAATGTTTGACTTGTCTTTCTAATGAGATGATATTTCTTGGTTTTATTGCTTACTATTGTTGATGTAATGGCATGTCGTGTAACATTACTATGTACTCAATAGATTCTTGACAATAGATTTCTCATTTGAAGCATCCAATGTTCTTAGCTCAATAATCTTCATAATGGACCTAAATTTTATATTTATCATCATGTCAACAAATAGTTAGCATCTTCTAGATTCATTTAATTTTTCAAAAAACAATCTCCAAATCTTATTAGCATATCTTCGACAAATATGATTTAGAATCTTATCAACCATTGATTTCAAAATATTCTCATTAATATCAATAAAAAACTTAGGCTTTCTATGCAAAAATCTAGGAGGTGTTCTCAAAGGTAAAGTTGCCTCAACATTATAAATTTCATCAATATTTAAATGAGATGGGATAGATAGCATACCTTTAATAAAAAATGAAAAAGATCACATACCTTGAAGTTGAGATGGAAAATATGGTTTACCTTCAACTTTGAATGTGAAAGATGGTGTGCCTCCAACTTGAAATGTGAAAGATGGCATAACTCCATCTTCACATGTAAATTATAATGTACTTTTAAGTTGAGATGTGGTAGATGGTTTGCCTCCAACTTTGAGATTCAAATTTCTCATTGCATGAAGGTTTTATATTTGTTTCCTTTGTGCTGTCAATTCCACATGTTTCTTACATAGAGTAGATGGTTCATGTTCCTCTTGAATTGGTATGTCTTCTTCTATGGTATTCAATTTCCTACTTTCACGAAGTTTCCTCTTTCCTTCTCTTTTTTTTTCATTCTTAGCTTCACGCGCATCTGATGTTAGAGTCATTGGTCATTTCCTCAACATGATGAAGAATTTAATATGTATCATAAATAAGAAATAAAGATTAGTTCCATCATTGTACTAAAGAGTAAAACAATCTCATACACAAATCTGAAAATAAGCATAAAATTAGGACTATCATAACTTCATTAGGATGGTCTAAGGTTCATTAGGACAATCATAAATTCATTAGGACATTAATTTTGACATTGTCTAAAGGAATGCTTTAGTTGACATAAAAAAAAATTAATAGATCTACTCAATAAAGAGAACAATCACTCAATATCATAAGTAACAATCTTTACCATTTTTACATTTCAAATACGTGTCACTACCACTAGGTGAAGAATAAGTAATAATATTGAATGCAGTTACAATGTATCTTACATTTCCATATATTTAGTTGTCTTGACCATTAGACATAACATCAAATTTATATTCTATTCTATCTACATTTTTAATATGTGCATCCAAGGAAGCAACAAGTGTGGTGGTAATAGGAACATGAGACACAAAATTTTATGTAAATATAGGTCGATAAGAGAGAGGATAATAAGGCATAACCATGGTAGGAGGTGTGAGATGTGTTTTAGAATAAGGTACGAAGTAAGGTGCAAAATGAATTATGGAAGAAGGTATAAAATGAGCTAATGAACTAGTGGCAGAGTGAGGAATAAAGTAAGGGATGGTAATAATGAAGGTAGGAATAACATTAAAAGGTTTGGAAGAAGGATCCATACTAATGATGGAAGTGGCGATAGTAGAGGAGATATTAGGAACATGGAGTAGTCATGGCACTTGTAGGGATGGTATGGAAGGTAGGTGAAATATTAGCGAGATGGGAGGGAGGAATGGATGCATAAACTGGAAAGGTATTTACATAAGGTTATGTCAATTCATACATGATAGCTCACTAGATGATAAATGCATGAGGGTTTTTGATGATAAAGAGTAGCAGAACCTGTTGTGTGTGATGGAATATGATTACACAATGTGTGAAGTTGTGATAAGTTAAACATTGTAGGTCCTTGTGCAAGAATATAAATTTATATAGAGGTTTGCATGATAACATGTAAAAATGTGTAAGTGCTTACATAGGGTGCAAAGAGTTGTTGAAGCTTGTCCAATAGCATGTGTAACATTGTAAGTTCTTGCACACAACATAAAGGACTATCGAAGCTTGTATGGTGATGTGAAATAATTTCCTCCTAGTGGATAAAATAATAATCTTCATCTTGCACCACTAACACTAGTGTGTTGTACTTATCTACGGATTTGTGTGATTTCCTTTGGATTATGAAGATGTATTTGATTATAACAAAAAAATATTTATTTTCATAATTAAGTAGAATTCCTTGACAAACCACCTTGTACTCGTATCATTTGTTATTACTTTGTGCGCTAATCTTAAGTTCCTAGGTGATGGGTTGAGCTAATTCTCCTAATATGAATTCCTAGGAATGGTAGGGAATTTATGTGATCCTTGTACTCTAACACTAAGAAGAGAGAACTGTGTGCATAACTTAGATGCCTCTAAAAAGTATGTGTGAATATTCCCTATACATGATAATGAATTACATAGATATTCAACACTAATGTTGTAGTTTTTTTTTTGGTAGAGGAATCCAATAAGGATAGCACAAATTTGATACAATAATGTGAATGCTAAGGTAGAAATACAATTTTGTTTATTTCTCAACTATATTTATCAATATAAAAATAATATTATTTCAACAAATGTGTAATCCTTTGCATAATTTTTTTAGAACTAGGAAGTGGACAAGGTGGTATGCACAAATAGAACATACCTTAAAATTTGAGATTCAATTTGACAAACTACAAAATTATGTTTAGTTCATTGTTTTTTTCTTCAAACTCCTAAAAATTTGAGCTTTTTGCCAAGTTCCTCCATTTCCAATGTTCAATTATATAAAAATCTAATAGAATTAGTAAAAACTATGAAAAGAACAAATCTATAATATGAAATTAAAACAAAAAATCATAATTAGCATTCCAACACTAGAAACATGAAAATATTAGTTCATATAATCAAAATTGATATAAAAACTCAGGTATTTCCTCCTACATTGTCAAACAAAAAAAGGTGGTGGAATATGTAAAATATGCTTGTGCTTTTGTTAACACCATGAAAAATCATTTCTTTGTCAATTAATATGTCTAGAAACTGGAGAGTAAAAACCAAGATCTGAAATGCAAACCAGAAAAGCCTTCCACATAAGAGAAAAACAGAAAAAGCAGAGCTATTGCAAAAAGATGTGCAACATAATATTATTAAGGAATTCTTAATTACAAGATATGATTTGCTTTATAAAAGCAAAGATGCATAACCCTAATCTTATCTTGAGCAACAAGATAGCTCAACAAGATAAGGATGAGAATAATAAACCTAGGAATTAAATATTACCTAAGTAAAGTTATGCAAGTGTAATTAAATATTAATTACACTAACACCCCCCCATAAGTGCAACTTAGGGAGACTAAAAAGCATGCACCTAAAACTAAGATGAATGCAAGAAAGCATGAATGGGTCCCAACAACAAGGAATGGTCAGGTACCCAAGTACTAATGCAATAATGAGATAGAGAAGGAAAACCCAGTGGGACAAAACCCCCCTACAATGAGATGACTGTTGCAAAGAAGCATTGGAAGAACACTGTGGAGTAATACTAGAACCACAATCTGACAAGAAAGGAAAGATACTTTTGTCTACAACTGAAACCAAAAATGAAATCATAATAATGTGACAGCAGACCCGATGCCACGAAACAATGGAAAACTCACAAACTGGAACAACCCTGGAATCTGTGAAGCAACAGTAGATGAGATGATGACAGAATTTGAAAACCGTATATCTTGATGCCGATGCCAAACTGAGACTAAAACTCTTCCATGGGAATGAGTACCATAAAGACTCTGGAACATTAACCATAAAAACATGGCCCTCAAACTGAGAAGGATCTGAACCAATGCGGATCAAGAAAACATAAACTCTCAATCTAAAGTGTGAACCGATGTGAATCTGATATGTGTCAAGCTATGACAAGATGTGGCCAAAAGAAACTAAGAAACCAGATAACCCATGCGAGTTGCCATCAAAACAAGATGGAGATCAAAGTGAAACTACACTCTAATCAGATTTATTATGCAAGAAACCCCCCTGATGGAACTTTATCTCAGTTCATTTATTACAATAACCCAATGATTGTAAAAGGAGAGAATGTTAAACATGTATAAATAGAAAATAAGATGATGTGGTACTGAAATGAAGTGCAAATATTCAAGTTTCACTTTTCCAACTACCAAAACATCCAAGTAATCTCCAAAACACCCATCGGGAAAAATATGGAATAATGATAAACTTGGGATAGATACATAAAAAAGTGCATGGACAAAAAGATATATCTCCTCAATATCTTTCCAAGGCCGGAAAGAAGGCGAAAAACGGAGATTGTGGCAAAAAGTTATGAGCTCGGAAGCCATAAATGAACATCTAACTTCAAACAGAAATAAATACATCTAAACATAAAAATAATGAAAAATAAACTGTACCACAGGATAGTGCTCGGAACCAGCTTTCCGACGATATTTTGTTTTCAAAAATTTGAGTTCGAACACAAAAGTTATTCCCAAAATACCAAAACTCCTCCAAAAGGGTTTGGAGTTAAGCCTAGCAGCTAGGCTAACTGCTAGCATTAACCATTAGTGGTTAACTTACGACAGCACCCATTAATTCTGGTTTTTTAAATTATTTTTCTTGGATTGTGTGTCGTACTAGGCCGTACAACCCAGAAATGAAAAAAATTACCTCCTGGAGTCACTTTGTCCTATTTTGACGATTTGACAGTCGATTTTGGGGTTTTTGGGTGCTCTAAACGTGATGGTGAGGTCCGTTTGGGCTGAAAATGCTCCAAATTTCAGGTACGCTCTGGATCTAGAAACCCTCATAAACTTCAAATCCTCATAGATCTGACAAATGAAGGCCTTTTTCAATGAAACGAAAGGCAAACCTAATTGTTCCGGCAGCTCTGGATTCAATGGAATGCTCAGATCTGATCCAAAATACTTCATAAATAAGCTCAAGGCATGAAAATCTCGATGAACCTCGAACATTCTCTGCAATGAATTTCTCCAAAAAACTAAGGGGCTGCAAATCAAGGCTCTGATACCATGTTAGAAACCAAGATCTGAAATGCAAACCAGAAAAGCCTTCCACAGAAGAGAAAAACAGAAAAGGCAGAGCTATTGCAAAAAGATGTGCAACATAATATTATTCAGGAATTCTTAATTATAAGATATGATTTGCTTTATAAAAGCAAAGATGCATAACCCTAATCTTATATTGAGCAACAAGATAGCTGAACAAGATAAGGATGAGAATAATAAACCTAGGAATTAAATATTACCTAAGTAAAGTTATGCAAGTGTAATTAAATATTAATTACACTAACAAATAACAGGTCACATGTGTTTTTACTATTTTTTTTGTAATTCCTAAAATGTGTCTACATTAAAGCGCGAACATGCTTTAACTTGTACAAAGTGCAAGCGCATTTTAAATTTTTTAAAGCGTGAGTGTGTTATGGATTTTATGGACACATATAACTATAAACCTAACACCCTAAATCCTAAATGCTACACCCTCAAACCTATGTACCCTATACCCTCAATTTTATACCTTGTACCCTCAATTGTAAACCCTATACCTTATACCCTCAACCCTAAACCCTATACCCAATACCCTTAACCCTGGACCTTATAACTTATACCCTCAATCCTACACTCTCAACCTTATACCCTCCACCATAAACCATATACCCTTGATCCTATACCTTATACCATCAACCGTAAACCCTATACCCTCAACCCTATGTACCTAATACCCTATACCCTATACCCTATACCATAACCCTTGACCCTTGACCCTATACCCAATATCCTCAATGCTAAACCTTATACCCTAAACACGAGCAACCTTATACCCTTAACCTTGAACACTATCCCTTGACCGTAAGCCCTAAAGCCTATACACTAAATCCTCAACCCTAAATTCCATACCATCAACCCTGAACCCTATACCAAATACTCTTAACCCTGAATCCTATACCCTCAACCTTATACCCTCATCCTTAACCCTCAACCTTATACCCTCTAGCATAAGCCCTATACCCTTGACCCTATGTACCTTATACCCTCAATCATAAACCCTATACCCTTGACCCTATGTATCTAATACCCTCAACCCTATACCCTATACCCTATACCCTATACCCTAAAACCTATACCTTATACCCTCAACCATAAACACTAAACCTTAAACCCTAACCCTATACCCTATACCTTATACCCTCAACCCTAAATACTACCTTATACCCTCAAACATAAACCCAATACCCTTGACCCTATACCCAATATCCTTAACCCTAAACCATATACCATATACACTCAAACCTATACCCTCAACCCTGAACATTATCCCTCAACCCTAGGCCCTAAAGCTTATACACAAAACCCTCTATCATGTACCCTACACACTCAAACCTAAACCCTACACCTTATACCCTCAATTGTAAACCCTATACCCAATTCCCTTAATCCTAAATCCTAAACCCTATACCCCCAACACTAAAGCCTAAAGCCTAAAACTTATACCCTATACCCTAAACCTTATGCCCTCAACCATAAACCCAATACCCTCGACCTTATACCCAATATCCTCAACCTTAAACCCTATACCCTGTACACTCAACCCTATACCCTCAGCCCTGAACACTAAACCCTAAACCCTAAAAGCTAAACTCTACACCCTAAAACCTATACTTTATACCCTAAACCCTGTACCCTAGACCCTAAACCCTATACCTTATACCCTCAACTATAAACCCAATACCCTTGACCCTATACCCAATATCATCAACCCTAAACCCTATACCCTCAACCCTAAACATTATCCCTTAACCATAGGCCCTAAAGCCTATACGCTAAACCATCAACCCTAAAATCCATACCCTCAACCCTTGACCATATACCTTATACCCTCAACCCTACATCCTCAACCTTATACCCTCCATCGTAAACCCTATATCCTTGAACCTATACATGTTACCCTCAATCGTAAACCCTATACCCTCAACCCTATGTACCCAATACCATCAACTCTAAAGACTAATCCCTATACTCTCAACCCTAAATCTAACTCCTATACCCTCAACCCTATACCCTAAAATCTGAACCCTATACCCTATACCCTCCAACCCTACAACCTCAACCCTACACCCTCAACCATGTACCTTATACCCTCAACTTGGAAGTGCTACTTGAAGAGGATAAGGAACTCCTAGTCCACTTATAGATGTGGGTGAATGGGAAGGATCTACAATTCATTGTTAAAACTAGAAGCTAAAAAAGTTTGATATCTACTAATTTTTAAGAGATTGAACCTATAGAAAACATTACACCCACAACAATAGTCCATGGTATGAGTGAGATAAGGGTAAAATATTTAGGTAGGTAGATAATTTGGGTGAATAGAAGTATCAAATAGTAGAGTTAATTTGTAAATATTATATCTTTGATTATTTTAAAATAATTTATCAACATTTTATTTCTCAAATTAGAGCATTATATTGTTGTTGTTCTAGCCCAAGGAGGTAAGATCAATTGTAGTAACCACTCATGCCAAAACAACCATTATGAATACCCAAAAAATGTAGATGTAATAGATATTATTAAATGGAATCAAGATGTATTCACCTCACTAATGAGGGGTCCCTCGACAAGGTGAAATTTTGAGATTTTAGGGATACATTTTCAAGAACAATGTAATAAGGGGGGAATGATAGCGTATTATTTAAATTTTACCATAAATATTGCATTGTTAGATTATGTATAGATAGAGATTATGTAGAGGTTCAATTATAGTTACACAGTTACAAAGTTACAATTATTCCACAACTGCAATCTTCCTTCTATAAAGATATATTCAGAGTATCAATGCAAATATTGAGATTTCTCCCTTCAACCACCTCTCTTGGAGTTTAAAGAAACATATTTTTATTAAAATATAAGACTATTACATTGAAAGGGGATGAGTTGAAGAATAAAAAGGAAAAACTATAGTTTTAAAAGAGAGAAATCTATAAGCGATGGCATAGGAAAAGAAGAATTGCGGTGTGGGAGAAATGAGGAGAGGAAAGTTTGGTGAAGTAGAGGAAGTAGTCACCCATTCTTGGGCTCTTTAAAAATAGTAATTTAAAATTAATAAAGGAGAATATAATAATTTGAAAAGAGAAGGGAAAATCCAAAACAAGAATGAGAAGGAGAATAAGATTGTTTTAGTGGAGACAATAAAAAGAACTAGTGGGAAGATTGCAAGTTTTTGGGTAGTCATAGACATATTATGGTAGAGCCATGGTTCTGTAGGAAGTAATTTGAAGTTTTATTTTTGATGTTTGGAGTCAGGGATTTGTAATAGAACATTTTGGTTTTAGGCTATTCTTTTGTTATCTTAGGTTTTCGTAGGATTTGAAAGGGAAGGAAAGTTTTCTTGGTGTGGGATTGTTGGAAGAGATAATGTAATAATAGTAAGGTGAAGTCTTTGTCTGTAGAGTAGCAAATAGTGATTGTAGACACGTAAAATGTCCTGATTGATACTGGACATCTGATTCTGATTAACTAACACCATTTCTTCCTAAATCACTTCAAATTCATGAATTAACTGAATAATCAACATTATTTAATTAAAATCAGCAAATTCAGCTATTAATCAAATAATTAAATTTATTGGATTAATTCACCCTTCTTCTAACTAATTTTCATCTTATTTAATTAAATCAAATCATTTAATTAAATCCTCTCTTAATCCTCTCATTTGATTAAAAATCAATCAAATCAAATGTCACATCTCTAATTCACTCCAATTAATTAATTTTGAATTAATTAATCCTAATCAGCTTTCTAATCATCATTATCAATTCCTCCATCTTTTAACTCCTAAAGAGTTAAATCAACTCATGGTCAACTAACCAGGTTGCACATGAAAATAATTTCAATTAATTTTTTTAATTCATCTATTTTCCCTCACCAAAGCATATTCTGAGAAATATTCCTCTCCACCACCTCTTCTCTAATTTCCCTCCAAAGGATTCAAAAATCTATCACATCCTCTTATATTTGCAATAAATTCTCTTACAACCTTTCAAATCCTCTTACATCCTCTCAAATTTCATTCAATTCCTCTTACAACAATTTCAAATTCTCAACCAACAACATTTACTTCTCCTCCATCCTCCACTCACACATTTCCCAAAATGTGATCCGCCTTCCTACAATAGAATTGTGACACTTGGCACATTCTCATTGGCTCTCATTTTATCCCACATTCATCAAATCCTCTCATTCTTCAACCCTTGGCTTCTATAAATAGAGGCATCCTTTCATAATATGGATCCACAACTTCATGCATTATCACTATAGCCATTTGAGTCCATAACATTTCATCATTTTCATCTATTTTAGCTAGATTATAGTCATTTTTCATACTTGGAATCACATTCAACATCAAAGCTTATCAAAGGGATTGGGAAAGGGATTCTTTCCAAATCAAAGGAGTACCACTCCCCCTATGGGATGGAGGTTTAGTTAGTTCAATTTGATTTACATGCTATCTTTCATTAGATTCTTGTTATTTTCATGTTTTCTTTTGAATTGGCTAAAGAATTTCATAGGGAGCATTATATTTTCTTTTCTAACATATTTGACATTGTTTTGTTGATCAATTGTTAGCTTGTGCAGGTTTTGTGCTCACATTTTGGTGCTAGAGGGAGGGGGGAGCAACTAACATGTTCAATTTCACCTAATTTCTTCATTTTTTGCAGACACAAGAATGCGACGCCGCCTTTCTACAAATGCGTCGCCGCAAAGCACCACTTTTGACATCCAACACCGCATTCGCTATGTCACATAGCATATGCAAGCCTCTATTATGCCGCCTTTGATTCATCGCCGCATTCACACTCTCTGTTTCTACATAGCACCACATTTGTAATCACCAGAGCGCCACATCTATTTTTCTACGCTGCATTTGACATTAACAGAGCACCTCATTTGCATTTCAACGCCGCATTTACAGGAAGTAGGGGAGGGTTAGAGTTTGAAGTCTTAAAAGCATTTTTTAATGCTCTTTGTGACAATTTGGGCTTTAATTTATGCATTTCAATTTCTAGGACCAACTAGATTCAATTTGGACTTAAAATTAACCCACAACTCAAGCTTTGTCAAGTTGGTTTAAATTGAACCTTAGATACTTAATAGAATTTCAATTTTGGTCTAAAATTGAACAATCAACTTTCACACTCAAATTTGGTGCTATAAAAACTACTCATTTATTTCTTTTGAGGAAAAAAAAGAATTTGAGTTTATTCTATTTTGTAATCTTCTCTACAAACTCTTCTCATTCAAATGCATATGCACTTGTCTCGCGCTTCACGATGATCTTGAGAATCAAAAGCATTTTAGTGACATTAGGTTGTCTAAAAGATTACCTCCACATTTCAAATTTTTGTTTTTAAAATTGAACAAATCTTGCTAGTGTGAGAAAAGGAAATGCGTGTGTTATCTCTTTGTTCACACAAACAAAGATTGATCAAACTATGGATGTACTTACTCACTATTTTTCACCTTTAGAGGGCCTGCCTTGGTGGGAAAAATTACTCACCCCAAGGGAATGACCCAAGTGGTAATGAGCATAAGCCAAGCTCTTCCAAACTACTATATAAATTTGTGGTTACGATGAAAATCATAAACAATGGGAAGCGGTACATGATAACTCTCCCCTGGTATCTTTATGATGCGTAAAGCCCTTGTTCTAAGGGTTGGGAGATCTCTCATAAGGAGTTTATCATTGCACCTCCTAAACTGGATGCCCTTATTACGAACCTTTGTTTAGAAGCCAAAATCCCAATATTTGTTGGCATCAGGAGATCGGACCTTCAGAGCCATCCCACATATTTGCAGTTCTTTGTAGAGATGAAGATTTTTTCATGGGAGATTCATGAGAACTCGAAGCTTTGTTGACCCATAGAAGTGAGTGTTGTGGAGGGGAGCCAGTGTGGTCAATCTTCTAATCATCCACTCTGAATAAGCACATCTGGAGAAATCCAAGTGGGAATTCAACAAATATTTTCTTTTCTATCCTAGGTTTGAGCAATCTTTGAGTCAGTTAAACACATTGCTTGGAACCAAAATATTGAAAACATTCAACAAGGTCATCAAATTTCAAACCCTTTAGAAGAGGCAAATACCTTTGAAAGGTCCAAGTATTATTGCTTGTCCCTAGGGATTCAACCTTAGAGACTTCTAAATATTTGGGCCTATATCTCAATTTTCTCTCTCTAAAGTCAACATTAGGGAACTATTGCCTTGCTTTCCTTGATTTCACATAATGGACCTTGTGGGATGAAAATAAATTGAGACATAGACATTCAGTTTGAAAAGCTAAGTAAGAATTTTTTTGTGGTAAAAGGAATCCATTAAGCAAAGATAAAAGACAAATTGAACCCCACACGTGTTTTCTCAAATGATTTCCCACAAGGTCAAAGTCCCAAAACCAAAGTCCATCAATTGTCACAAATGTCTTATTCCAAGAAATCTCAAGAAACATTAATCCATGCTTTATCAAGTTAGGGAAATATTGGTTTATAACTTTTACAAACGTGCATTAAAGGACAACCCAAACTTGTACTCATTTTATTATTGTCAAAATCCAACTCTCTTCCAACATTTTGAGTATCTCACTTAGTAGGGTTGAAAAGTTCTTGGAAGGATAACATGTTCTTCAATACCTAGGTCTTGTAAACAAAAGTCTCTCTAAGTTCACTCAGGATCAAAATTAACACCTTCATCCATCCCCAAAACATCAATCAAAATCCATCTCACAAACAACTCTTAGAATCTTGGAAAAAATCCTTCATACTAGACTTTTGGAAAATCCTTCAAATCAAAATCAAAAAATCATCTTGTTTGACTAAGTGTGTGTGGATGAATCCTTCTTCATACACTTAGTTAAATTATCATCCTTGTGAACAAGTTTATCCCTAGATAACATCCAATATCTTTGGGTTTATGAGTTCATTATCCAAAATCCAAATCAAATTCCAAAACAAAATTCAAATTAAATCCAAAAGTCCTAAAGTCTAGTATCTCTCCAAGTTTCTTAAGAGTTCAATAATTCATATCATCCATCTTTCATTTATCTCATCACCATAATTTGATCCTTAACCTCTTAGATTTTCTTTTTTGTACCTAAAGTTTAGACCAACCTAAGGAGTTAGAGGTTTACCTCCCATATTCCTGAAAGTTGATCCTTATTTTATGGTCCAAACTAGATCTCACCACAAGAAAAACATGGAAGCAAACAAAGAAACATCCACTTCAAGTGACTTTAGTCAAACTACACCAAAAATAAATCCCATCGGATCTAGAAATCCCCACTCAACCTTCCTCAACTACCACAAGATCTTCAAGAGGTAGGTTTCCAAGTGGAGGGTATCACTAACAATGTCTTAGGAATGACTGAAGATGAAATCATGAAAATGGCCCAAAATCCTGAAAAACACAAAATTGTCAACACAATGATGAGACTTAATCCTTCACAATACATGTTAGAATTAGCAAAGGAAGGGGATAAAATCCCTTTTGATTATGATGTGAGAAGTATTGTGGAGAAACCTTTGGGATTATTCCATCAGTATCATTCACACCTTCTTCCCAAAGCATCATCCAACCCATCGCACAACCAACATCATCCCATTCTCCAAGTCAACCTATGGTTACCAAGGGAAGTTCATTGCTTCACACTCTTCAAGCACATCCCCTTGTGAATAACCAAGACTTAGATGCAAACACCATCTTGGGTCTACCAAATACCGTCCCTCAAGATCCTAAGCATCCATACGTCCCACTCATCTTTCATGACACCAACAATCCACCCACCTTCACCGCATCACCGACATATTCTCTTGACACACAAGTCTCTCTTCCCATGACTTCACAAGGACAAGGGGTACTATTCGGATAAGGGGGAATCTTTGATCCCTCATCATCACTTTCTCAAGGAAACACACCTCCAATATTCCCACCATTTCTCCCTCTTCCATTGACATCCACACCAATCCTTGGTTTAGGGCAGCCCCCTTTACCAATCCTCAATCAACCAAATCAAAACAATCCTCCGATCATGAATCAAATCAACATACCAAATCCTCCAATCATGCCACTGATATCGCAACACCAGGTGGTACCAATCCAAACAACACAATCAATCACTACACCATCTATAACACCTCAAAATATAGTCTCCCAAGGACCTAGCATATCAACCGCACCATCCACCATACAATCCATTATCATCACTCAAACGACACCTCAACAACCGCCTCAACAAACTATCATCACAACATCTCACACCATTCTGAATCCTCCACCACCACCACCAAATCCAAATGTGGAAAATTAATACATCACATTGCAAGCTACCCAGCAAGCCTATCAAAAATCATTCCAGCAATTTCAAGCTTTATTGCAACAACAACAAGCCGCCCAAGCTGCACAAGTGACACAAGTCGCACAAGTTGTACAAGCCACCCAACAAGCTCAATATCAAGTACAAGCTCAATATCAAGTCAAACAAGCTCAAGCACAAGCTTTGTTATAGCTAAAAGCTTATCAACAAGATTTACAACAATACTAAGCACAACAACAAGCAGCTTAGTTACAAGCCCAACAACAAGCATTGTTGGCACAATAGTAGCAAGTCCAGCAACAAGCATTGTTGGCACAACAACAACA
Organism: Sequoia sempervirens; assembly: GCA_007258455.2. Classification (NCBI taxonomy): domain Eukaryota; kingdom Viridiplantae; phylum Streptophyta; class Pinopsida; order Cupressales; family Cupressaceae; genus Sequoia; species Sequoia sempervirens. The sequence continues at coordinate 321,829 of VDFB02101033.1, forward strand.
AGACCAACAACAACCATTTTTGGCACAACAACAATTGCAAGCATACCAACAAGCGTTGGTGGCACAAAAAAACTTGCAACAGCCTCCAACAAACACACAAAACAACCCACCCATCATTCAAACAATCAAGCCACCCCAAAACACATTCATCCCACCACCTGATCCACAAAATGATGTTTCTGTACAAATCAAATTGCTCTCACAACAAGTGCTAGACCTACAATTGGGAAAGATAACAAAAACACAAGGGAATTTGTGCCCTTATCCATTTGATAGAAGCATAGCAATGGTTCCATTCCCACAAGGCTTCGAGATACCAAAATTTGACAAATACCATGGAACCGAAAATCCTGAAGATCACATCAGGGAATTCCACGTACACTATATGGAAGTTTCCTATGATGACTCGTATCTAATGCGGCTCTTCCCTCGAGGTTTGGCTGGCCCAAAAATGGAATGGTTCTCTCGCCTTCCTCCCAACATCAAAAAGTTCCAAGAAATTGTGGACTTGTTCATACAGAATTATTCATTCAACATAGGCATGGACATGAGTCTAGAAGAACTATCCACTCTAAAACAAGCCAAGGGGGAAAAATTTGCATCCTTCTTGCAACGATGGTGATCCAAGGCCAATAGGAGTAAGTGGACTATGCCAGAGGAACAAAAAATATGTACTATCATCGCTAATCTCAAAGGAACCTTATCCTTCCATCTAAAAATGTAATGCATGACCACATATGACCAGTTGATCCCCAAGGTGCTCAACATCGAAAGAGCCCTTATTGCACAAGGGGGGACACCTACCTATCAAGACAACCGTCCATCCACCAGTTATAATGAAAAACCTTGCACATAGGGAAAGAACAAAAACGTTACTAACAATGGTGTGGTTGATGCCAAAGTTATAATCAATGCTCCAAGGAAAAACACACAATCATATCAACAACCACAAGTCAACAACCAAAACAACACACAAGCCAACACATCATCACAACAACCCATCAATCAAGTGGTCGATAACCTAAATAATCAAGGAGGACCACCTCCAAGGAATACGTATCTTCTTAAACGAAAATGCATGCCACTTGGGGAACCAATTGAGTTTGTCCTGCAACAGTTGATACAAGAAAAACTCATCAAGATTCCTATTTATGACAATTATCAAGAGCCTCAAGTTAAACCACCATGGTATAATGAGAAACATCTTTGTGATTTTCACAAAATTAAGGGACACACAACGACCAGCTGCATGCGACTTAAGAATTTGATTCAGGACCTCATCGATGACAAAACCATAACCATTGAACAACCCACAAGAAATCAAGATCTTAAAATATACATGAATCTGATGCTAGATCACAATAAGGGAAACAAAAATGGTAAGGAGAAGTATAATAATGTGAACCATGTTTACGACCATGTTGTTACATCCTTAGATGAGTGGGTCATTGTTGTTAACATCAAAGGATTCAAAGCCGACTATGGAGTCACCACACGTGGTGGAAAAATTACCATTGCAAGACAATCCCAACCACCAAAGGCATTCGCCACCAATTTGAAGTCAGTACCTAGTGGTTATAATATCCTGGATCAATTGAAAAAGATCCTGACCCAAATCTCCATCATGGAGTTACTAAAAATCTCACTAGCCCATAGGGAACTCCTAGAAAAAGCATTAGCTTCATCCACCATCCCCACAGATCTTGATGCAAACCAGTTCCAAGCTATGGTTGGACACATTACCACACCTCATCTCCTAACATTTTCTAATTAGGACTTCCCAACTCAACCATCTCATAACCATGCACTCCATCTCGAAGTCTTAGTCCATAAAAATAAAGTCAATAGAGTCTTGGTGGATGGAGGTGTGGGTCTAAATATTTTTACTCTCAAGCTAATAAAGAATCTGAGATTCTCTAAAGATTTCATTGAAAAAGGTAAGGGTATTACTATCAGGGCATATGATGATCAGGAATGGGTGTCTCAAGGCACCATTCAACTCCCTATTCAAGTAGGTCCAGTTATCATGGAAACTACATACCAAGTTCTTGATCTTGAACTACCTTACAATATCCTCCTAGGGTGCCCATGGATCCATGGGATGCAAGCTGTCACATCCACCTTCCATCAATGTGTCAAGTTTCCCTATCAAAATCAAGAGATCACAGTCCATGGAGATACTGAACCATTTTATTATTCCAAGAATCTGGAAGCCAAGTACTACAAGATCTCTCAAGTCCCAAAAAATGATGAAGGACCCAAATCTCCATATATAGACCCATCTACCTTAGCCTCCACTTCTGAGACAAAGACACCCTCCATTCCGGACATCTTTGATATTAAATTCATTATCCAAGATAATGGGTGTGGGGACTAAAAAATGAAAAGGAGTGCCTTTGTAATAGGAGAGTTACCTCAATCTCCTCAGTCTCATGGGAAACCTCAACCAATTGACACATCAAATCAAACCTTCAAAGCAGACCCCTCTAGATTCAAAAGGTGGGGGGACCTAAGTCAGGAGGTGGTAGATGAAAGAGATATATCAAGATTATTGTATCAAGATGAAAGGCTCATACCTGATCTTCCCATGGAAAATAACAACAAAGGACTATAGTTAATGCAAGCATGGGGCTATAACAAAAATGAAAAGCTTGGGAAAAATGATAACAACCTACTAGAACCCATCATTCTTGAGAAGTGAATGAAGAATCTTGGCCTTGGATGTACCCCTCCGAAGATAACCATACGTGGAAAAGGTGCCCCAGTTAAAAAAGTAAAAGCTCCTCTTCAGTTACCAGTATCCATAGGTTTACCTTTAGATAACTTTACCTTTGATATAACCGATGTATGTGACGAGGACCCCATCACTAACCTACCTATGTTATTCGAGGATTCCTCCCTCTTCATGATTAATACCCTATCTTTCAAACCAAGCAACCAAACCAATGAGCTAAAAATTGTCTACCCCCAACTCATCGATTATGACCAACGAGGACCACCAATCTTGGACACGTTCGAAAACAATGAGGCTCTCTCAGAATTCATGGGATTACGGGATACTCTACCATGTGGAGATCATAAAGCTGGGTTTGACATTGATTTGGACACACATGCATACTATGGGGAAACAAATGAATCCTTCAGTCACAAAATTGAAAATTTAAGAGTATTATCTAGGTCTTTAAGTGAAAACCACATTGTGACACTTTCTGACTTGCAAATAGTAAAAAAAAAAGGATGTATCCAATGGTGAAAACCTCTCTGAGGCACCAAAGTATGAGGGATTCAATATCCCCCTTAGTGCTATTCATTAGGAAAAGTCAACAGTCTTGGCAAAGAAGTGCAATCCAGTCAACCTAGGAAATGAGGAAACACCACATATCACCTTCTATGCATAATCACTCCTGACAGAAGAAAAATAAATTTTAGTTGCATTTCTAAGAGAAAGAAAGGTAAACTTTGCATGGACCTATTATGACATTCCTGGTCTTGATCCAGAGGTTGTGGTTCACCATATAGTCATCTATCTAGAGGAAAAACCAGTAAGACAAAAGCTAAGAAAGATGAATCCACATATAGCATTACTGGTCAAACTTGAATTACAAAAGCTTCTTGATGCTGGCTTCATATGGCCAATTGATTATCCAGAGTAGGTTTCAAATCTTGTATGTGTCTCTAAGCCCACTAGGGGCATCCGCATATGCACTGACTTCAGGGATCTAAACAAAGCATGTCCTAAGGATGATTTCCCTCTTCCAAATATATACATGATTGTGGATATGACGACAAGACATGAAATGCTATCACTGATGGATGAATTTTTAGGGTATAATCAGATCATGATAGCTAAGGATGATCAACACAAAATAGCTTTCACCTGCCCATGGGGAACTTACTGTTGGAACATGATGCCATTTGGGTTTAAAAATGCAGGAGCTACATATCAAAGAGATATGATGCTAATCTTCCACGACATGATTCACAAAAATGTGGAAGACTATGTGGATGACATATTAGCTAAATCAAGAAGGCGTCGAGATCACATAGTGGCATTGAGCTCTATCTTTGACAGGCTAGAGGAATACAAGGCTAGGCTCAATCCCAAGAAGTGTGTCTTTGGGGTGCAATCAGGAAAGCTCCTAGGGTATATTATATCTATGAGGGGAATCGAGATAGACCTTGCTAAAGTCAAAGAAATTTTTGACATGGAAGCACCAAGAACACTAAAGCAGTTAAGGGGTTTTCAAGGAAGACTCCAACCTATTCGTTGGTTTATAGCACAATTAGTAGATAAGGCTATCCCATATTCTCATCTACTCCACAAGGGGGTAGCATACAAATGGGATGAGAAATGTGATAAGGTGCTCAATAAAATCAAGGAGTACTTGCTCACACCACCAGTCCTTATGCCACCAATTCCAAACAAGCCATTGATCATGTATATATCGGAAACAACAACAACCCTTGGGGCTCTCTTAGCTCAACATGATGAAAATGGGAAAGATATTTATTTACTACATCAGTAGAACCATGGTAGGACATGAGCTAAATTATACATCCATTGAGAAGGCTTGCCTAGTAGTGGTGTTCGCTGTACAAAAGTTCAGACACTATATGTTGGCACATTAGATCAAACTCATTGCCAAGATAGATCCTCTCAAGTATCTACTTTCTAAAGCAATTCTCACAGGGTGAATAGCTAAATGGGTCATGATCCTGATAGAACACGACATTGAGTATTTAGAATGGAAGGCCATTAAGGGACAAGTAATTGTAGACCAGCTAGCAAAGGCACCGATGTATTCAGAAAACCCTTTGATATCAAAGTTTCTTGATGATTCAATCTTCAACATAAGTACAACATATCATTGGAAAGTATATTTTGATGGATCCTACACACAACATGGGTCAGGAGCAGGGGTCTTCTTCATAACACCACAATGGGATTGCATACCAAAGTCATATAAGTTATCTTTTCCTTGCACCAACAACATTGCAGAGTATGAGGCTCTTGTCATAGGACTCAGGATTGTAGTACAATGGAAGATCGTGGCACTAAAGGTCTATGGGGATTCACAACATTTTATCAACCAAGTTAATGATGAATACCAAACAAAGGATGACAAATTGACCCCATACAAGAAACTAGTGGAAATCCTCAAAGAATCCTTTATTGACATCATGTTTGAACAAATACCAAGGGAAAACAACAAAGCAACTGATGCTATGGAAACAATCATATCGCTACTGGATATCCCACACAATGTCCATAAACATGAATTCCTGGTAGAGAAACTTCTAATTCCAGCATTCGAGGTACTAGAGTCTAAATTAGTGTGTGAAATCGTTGGTCCTAGTGATCCTTGGTACCATGACATATACACTTACATGAAAATAGGAGTCCTCCCTGCTGATATTACCCCGAACCTAAAAAGAACATTTTTCAAGAAGTCATCCTATTTCGTCATCTTAAGAGATGCCCTATACCGTAGGAGTATCAAAGGAACCCTGTTGCAATACCTTAACCCAGAGGAAGCTTTGAAGGCTTTAACTGAGGTATATGATGGCATTTATGGATCACATTCGAGTGGTATGACCTTGGCCAAGAAACTGCTAAGGATTGGTTACTATTGGCCCAAGATGGAAAAGGAATCTCACGACTATGTCTGAAGTTGTTTGCAATTCCAACAGCATGGGGATCTCATTCATACACTAGCTCAGGAGCTCCAACCAATTATAACACCTTGGCACTTTTCACAATGAGGGCTCGATCTCATTGGTAAAATCACACCCACCTCATCCAATGGACACAAGTTCATTATCACCGCCACTGAGTACTTCACAAAGAAGGTAGAGGCCATTCCAATGACCTACATCATAGGGAAACAAATTTCCAATTTCAACCTGAACTACCTCATTTGCCCCTACGGTGTCCCACAAACCCTTATCTCAGATATCAAGACACCTTTCAAAAACTAATATGTTCAAGAACTATGCCAAAAATTCAATATCCAACATTGCTTCTCCACCCCATATTACCCCCAGGGTAACGACCAAGCTGAGGCTACCAATAAAACCATCTTAAAAATCCTAAAGAAAATAGTCAATGAAGTTGGTCGTGACTGGCACCTACAACTAAATCCCACCTTATGGGCCTACCGAATGAGTATCCACACTCCTATAGGTGCAACCCCTTTCTCCCTAGTCTATAGATCAGAAGCCATCCTTCCCATTGAGATCGAGCTCCCATCCTTAAGAATATCATTGCAGAATCTAATTACTGATGAAGAATATTAGTTGTCACAGTTGAATGAGCTAGAACTACTAGATGAGTGGTACATGGATTCCTTGAATCACCTACAAGTCTATCAAAACTGTCTCAAGAGGAGCTACAACAAGAAGATCAGAAGTCAGACCTTTCCAGTCGAAGAGCTCATATTGAAGGAGAATAAAAAAAATGTACCAAATCTAGACAACAAGGGAAAGTTTGAACCCAACTGGTTGGGACCCTTCATCGTCATAGCAAGCTACAAATAAGGAGCATATTAGCTATCTACACTAGAAGGGGAGCCTCTGCAAGAGCCTATCAATAGCTCACATCTCAAAAAAATTTATGCCTAAACTTGTGGGGTATAAATCCAAAAATACAAAAAAATATAAAAATATAAAAATAAAAATAAAATCAGAAAAAGGATTAAAAATAGTAAAGAAAAAAATCATCCTCTAGTGAAAACCACTTCGGTGGTGCTTTGGGAAAGTACCTTGGTGAAAACCTGGCAAATAGGCACCTCGTGTAAATAAAGCACTTTCCATCCATAGGGATTCTTTGGCTTATTTTGCTTCATCTGTCCATCACATTCCATTGGTCCTTCCATTTCACCCATCTACGTCTGCATCATAGCTTGATCTTGTGTTTGTATCATGATCCTTCCTAGTACTACTTGGCACATTCCTAAGGTCAGTTTGTCCTGCCTATATCGAAGTAGTCTATCACATCACGTTGGGGCATGTTCTTATACCTACATTAGATCGGGTTCATGTATATTCTTGAAGTTTTCCTTAAAATTAGAAAATTCAAAAACATTAGAAAATCAAAAAATCCAAAACATTCATAAAATAAAAAACATCCAAAAACATCCAAAACATGTCAAAAACCCAAAAACAGGTCAAAAAGTCAGAAAAAAATTAAAAATAGAGTTGTCTTGTCAAACTACGGGTCTCTGAGCTCTGAACATAAGCAAGGCTAATCTTTGATCAGCCCCTGAGACACATTAGGTCAGTCCTTTAGGAGTCCATTGTTGGTATGTGGCAATTGATCATGCTATATTGTACACCCTGGCATGTATCCTTGCTAGGGTCCAAGGCCAGGTTGGGCCCCGGGCAAGGGTTCCAGGGCGGTAGCCCCCGAGAAAAAATTTCCTCCTACTTTTTCACGTCATCATCGGAAAAGGAAAAATCAATGAAAAAAGGAAAAAAATCAATTTTGTAGAACCCTAATCTAGAAGCTTCTAAGCTTGTTAAAAAGGGGTTCGGATGGGGGTTACAGTATGATGAAAAACACGATTATTCGCAAGATTGTAATAGGTTTTTACACTGGATAATAAAATCATTGGATGGCTGCAATTTGGTGGATGTAGCCCAGATTGGGTGAACCACATTAAATTCTCTATGTTATAACTTATTCTATGTGTGTTTTAGTTTCTATGTTTATTAATTAAATCTGCATTTAATTGTTAGATATTTTCCTTTCTAACCCTAACATCCATCATAATAAATTGGCAATCCATTTGTTCATTTCTCATCAATAAACGAATATGTGCCAGTTGAGCTACGTGGTCTCTATGTGTATAATTTATGCAAGGCTAATCTTTGATCAACCCTTGAGGCCCCTAGGATATGTCTTTAGGTTAGGTTCTTGGTCAAAATCTCAAAAAACACCAAAAACATTAGAAAATTTGAAAATCAAAACATTTGTAAAACATCTTGAAAATACCAAAAACAACCTCAAAACATTTCAAAATACCAAAAACATTCAAAAAAACCCCAAATCATCCATCTGTCCAATCTCTCTTTCACCCGCAACAAACATCTGCTCATAATAAATGATCGTCATTCTCAACCTTTGGCAACACAATCAGAAACAAGTATATCATTTTGAAAGTGAAAACTCAAACATTAAGGTCTCAAGTCTAGGTTAGTAGGTAAACAAGTTGGTCAACTCTTGGTATTAATAGCCCATCATCCAGTTAGTCCCAAAATCATATGATAACATCATGTCCTAGGATGCATCCTTCCTACAATGGACATCAACATCAGGCATCGCTATAGTTTAGTATTGGCTAGAGCTATGAAGAACATTAGCTTGTTTGTTTCCTTGATCTTTGGCTTGTTGATTTATCTTATTGTGCTCATTCCAATGATCTCTTGATGATGTCTAATCAAGAAGATTTAGAGGGAAAGGAATGGGGCATTGATCATTATCTTTTGTTTGCTGTGCTTGTTGGATATTCTTGTAATATAACCTTGGTCATGCTTACTTTGTTTGGTCTGTAGGGAGGGTGTTTTGAATATCTTGTTGACCACATGGGAAGGTTCTGCCTTTCTATGTTTTGGTTTGAGATGTTTGAAATATCTAAACTGCATTCTAAATAGGGTTTTGTATGCCAGGTGTGAACAAGAATACTCCTATCTATTTGTCGAGTCAAAGTCCATGGCACTAGATACCCCACCATCCTGGTTGTCTATACCTTGATGCATCATATCTATGTGTTTTATCAAACATAAGGAAAGTTATGCTTTTTACATCCCCAAGCCCTAGATAAGAAATACATCATCATCACTCATCACCATATCTAATAAAGTCTCAACAATTCATGGACTTGTTGGAATTTTGCATCTTCTTAGAATCAAGGGTTCATCCATATTATTCTTCTACTTATATCTATCTTATTCTTCTCATTCTTTTATCTGTACTAACATTTCTATACAAATATTAAATCTATACTATATATCAAAATATACAGGAGGCTACCCATGGTCAATGACTGTCTATAAATCATCAAATTTGTCTACATCAAAAATTCAAGATTTCTAGTCCTCTCTAAGCTGAATTGATCCTGAATCTTTATCACGAGCTCGACCTAATTTTGCAATTTTTTCCCAATCTCTCGAGGGGGCAGTATAGCAATGTAATTCTTCTGTTGGGGCAGCAGTGAGGTATCCAAAAAAATAAAGAAAATTTTGAATTTTTGTCATGGCAGTGTTATTCTTTGAACTGACGCAACAGGTACTTCACTTCAAAGAGGGGAAAAATGTACACGTAAAATGTCCTGATTGATACTGGACATCTGATTCCGATTAACTAACACTGTTTCTTCCTAAATCACTTTAAATTCATAAATTAATTGAATAATCAACATTATTTAATTAAAATCAGCAAATTCAGCTATTAATCAAATAATTAAATTTATTGGATTAATTCACCCTTCTTCTTACTAATTTTCATCTTATTTAATTAAAACAAATCATTTAATTAAATTCTCTCTTAATCCTCTCATTTGATTAAAAATCAATCAAATCAAATGCCACATCTCCTAATTCACTCCAATTAATTAATTCTTAATTAATTAATCCTAATAAGCTTTCTAATCATCATTATCAATTCCTCCATCTTTTAACTCCTCAAGAGTTAAATCAACTCATGGTCAACTAACCAAGTTGCACATGAAAATTATTTCAATTAATTATTTAATTCATCTATTTTCCCTCACCAAGGCATATTCTAAAGAATATTCCTCTCAACCACCTCTTATTCAATTTCCCTCCAAAAGATTTCAAAAATCTATCACATCCTCTTACATTTGCAATAAATTCTCTTACAACTTTTCAAATCCTCTTACATCCTCTCAAATTTCATTCAATTCCTCTTACAACAATTTCAAATTCTGATCAATCAACAATATTTACTTCTCTTCCATCCTCCTCCACTCACACATTTCCCAAAATGTGCTTTACCTTCCTCCAATAGAATTGTGACACTTGGCACATTCTCATTGGCTCTCATTTTATCCCACATTCATCAAATCCTCTCATTCTTCAACCCTCAGCTTCTATAAATAGAGACATCATTTTGATAATATGGATCCACAACTTCATGCATTATCACTATAGCCATTTGAGTCCATAACATTTCATCATTTTGATCTATCTTAGCTAGATTATAGCCATTTTTCATACTTGGAATCACATTCAATATCAAAGTTTATCAAAGGGATTGGGAAAGGGCTTCTTTCCACATCAAAGGAGTACCACTCCCCCTATGGGATGGAGGTTTAGTTAGTTCAATTTGATTTACATGCTATCTTTGATTAGCTTCTTGTTATTTCCATATTTTCTCTTGAATTGGCTAAAGGATTTCATAGGGAGCATTAGATTTTCTTTTCTAACATGTTTGACATTGTTTTGTTGATCAATTGTTAGCTTGTGCAAGTTTTGTGCTCACAATGATAAGTTGTGATTGCTTTCAATTTGGTAGTTTAGTTTTGAGAACTATTGAATTCTAGTTTGAGTAATAGATATAATATTATCATGTAGTGTTTTGTTCTATCAATGTTGTCAAACATTTTTGCCTCTTGTAATATCAAAATATTGGGGAGGATTTAAACTATTCAAGTTGTTTATATTGGTTACAAAAATAAAGTTGTGGTTCTTTTCTTTTGTCTATTTATCAAACATTTTGTTATATCTTATTACACGTTGCTTGTATTATTAGCCCTTCAACGGGTCCATGATCCTTGACTACACCAAAATGAGATGATACTAACCTTCTTTCTCAAAGTAGGTGATTCTAACTAACACTTCTAAAATTCCCAAACTACCATTAACTATTTGAGCTTTAAAGTAATAATCAATAGAATAGTTGTAATGTTAATAATATAAAAGAAATAGAATTAATATAGTATAATCCAATAGAATATGCATAAACAAAATGAATAATCTAGTAAAAATAATATATATGAAATGCAAAAGATTTTTTGAAAATGAAATTCTAATATCTAAAAAAAATTACAAAGACATCTAGAAAAAAATTTGAATGTCAAATTATCTTTTTGTAATATTACCTTTCTATTATTTTTATTCTTCCTAGTATTAGAAGGGATTTAGTGATCTCTCTATTGGTTTATCCCAACGCATATGATGATTTTTCAAGTCAATTTTAGGGAAAGTTTACTGATTTCTTGATGCTAAGAAAGATTTATTCTCAAAATTGTTATTTATTTCTTATTTATTATTGAATCTCAGGAGGTTGTGTATCTGTGTTTAAGATAAAAAGGCCGCAGTGAGATAAAATGCTTATCTATGTTTAAGACAAAAAGGTAGCAGTTAGTTTTAGGATATAACTAAATGCTTTAATTAGAGATAAGTTTTTGGCCTCCACATACGCTAATAATTATATATGGGCCAATAAAAGATTAATAAAATAATCCTCATCAAACTTCAATATAATTTACATCTTTCCACAAAAATAATTAGAAAAATAATTTTATCTAGGTCAAATTAGGGTGGTTGTACACGTGCATGGTATGGTCCTAAAAAGATGACTTTTAAAAAGTGGTTTTTATACATGCCTATTAAAAATTAATTTTTATAACCTCGGTATTGGAATAAATTACATATTTGAAAACTAAACTCAAAATACTACATTTCATATTACTAGACTTTTTAAGATTCTATGTGTAAGTGCTTCAAAATTTTAGTCCAATTGTAACAAATTTTGAAAATTAAGAAAAACATTTCCACTTTTTGAACATTTTGTAGACCCAACTTCTTGCACCTACCCAAATCATATATTTACCTAATACAATTTCTTTTAAAAAAATCATAGAATTTTAAGGTTATAAAAGTTAAACACAATAATCAATTCAATAATACAAATGATTAAATTATAACAACAAATCAAAAAATATTATAATCATATTTACTATTGTGTTCTGCTATTAATTGCAAGGGTCAACAATTCTAAATGATTTTAACTTGACTATTGACCTATGACGTCATTTCTAAAACTTAGGATTGAATATTGAATCTTAAGAGTTTATTAAATGTCTAAAAAGTTATTTCATTTATAATTATTATCACTATTTTCTTAGTCTTTTATTCTTACAAATTTCAATGCAACTAAGTTGAAATTAAAATTATTTGAAATGGGAAATAAACTACTAATTTTAAAACTAAAATTAAAAAAATTCTAAAAAAAATTAAACTAAAACAAAAATTAATGAACTACTAACTAAAAACTATAAACTAATTTGAAACTTTAAATATTGATATCCTTTTTAGTTTTTCCATTTGTATTTGCATTCTAGTTAGTTTTCGTTTCCATTTTCTATGCTTTTTCTATAGATTGGTTATTTGTTTTCTCTCTAATGGATTAAATTCAATAGGATAGAAGTTGTCCACAAGTTGCAAGATGGAAAGTTTGCTAAGTTTTTCAAATATCATTATTATATCCAAATTGGTGTGTGTGTACTTATATAGATATACATATACATATACATACACACACATTCACTTTAATTATAAGATTTACTAGAAAGTATTTTCCATATTTAAGATTGAAGTTATATATATGTTTCTACAGTATCTAAAATGTCAAATTAATCGTTGAATATACACAAGGTTGTTGTCTTTATTTGTTTATGTTCTTTTTTTATATATAAACATATGGGGCAGATTTTTAAAGGGGGGGAAATCCTCCATGGAGTCAAAATCCCCTCAAGGGGTTGTGACTACATGGGCCATGCCCAACTCATATTGAATGGGTGCCTTGCACCGACCCGTTGTTCTTTGTTCCTCATTTTGGTTTGTCCTTGTTGCCAAAAGACACATAATGAAACTCTATGGTAAGATACACTTGATGTGCAGATGGTGATATAGTTTCATGTACAGGTGGCATTTTGATACAGTGGTTGATATAATGGCATGTATATATGTTTCTATGATATACTTGCTAATGTTCTTGGTACAAGGCACATTTATCTTATGTTATTGTCATCTTGAGACAATATATGTTTTGGTTTTCATATGCTCATTTGGTCAATATATGAGGTGACAACATGTTAATTGTTTAAGTCACTTTAAGTGACTAGGCTGTGGGTATTTTTATATGCACAGTCTTATTAAAATATTTCCCACCGAAATGCACCTTAAGTGGGAGTGGTTTGAGCGGCATTTTATGTGGACATAAGTCATTTGTGTAAAAAGGAAAAATCAAGGGTTTGAGTTTATTTTGTATTTCATTATTTTGGCTCATTTGTGCCAACCCTCGAAGCTAAGGCACAATTTCAACAGTTAGGACTTCTTACTACCATGATGATACAGTATGGATGGAGAGAGATGAAACATTATTTCAGTTATCATTCATATCACATGGTGTATTTCAGCAAAGCATTATGTTGTTAAGACATTGAGTAATATCATTAACATTCAGGTACTTGTTAAAGAAAGTGGTTAAGGATGGAAGCTATGTTTTAGTTTGAAAATGCAAAACACTATATGTACTTTCTTGAATTCATTCTTCTGTGTGTGTTGAACATAAAAGAAATATTATTCTCAGATTCTTAAAAGTATTTCATTTGTATTATTGTATTTGAAAGCACATTCAATGCTCTATGAAATTGATCAATTGTAAAGTATCACATATTTCTATTTATACAAAAATATACACATCAGTATGTTGGACTTCTGCCTTTGAATCTTAAGTAATGTGAGATCAGAGGATGTTGCAGAAAGAAATAGAGATGATACTCTATGTATGAAATTTAAAAGTGATTGAGAAGTTGTGATTTCCAGTGAGGCACATCTTTGCCAGTGAGGCCCATCTTTGCCAATGAGGCACATCTTTTCCAGTGAGGCACATTTTTTCCAGTGAGGCCTTTGTCAGTGAGGCACATCTTTTCCAGTGAGGCATATATTTTCCAGTAAGGCATTATGTAACCAGTGAGGTTCACAGCTAGTGAGGCATTGTAAGAAAGAAATTTTCAGATAAGCCAGTGAGGCATTTCGAGTGGTTTTATTCCCCAAGAGGGTTTCCACTTAGGAAATTTCTCTGTGTCATGTTCTTATATATGTTTGAGTATACTGTTGTTCATTTCTTCTTGCTTTATATTGCATAAACAATTCTATTTTGAAAAAGTTGATAAAAGTTAAAATTTGTATGAACACTGATTCACCCCCCCTCTCAGTGTTCATTGTACTCCAACAAGTGGTATCAAAGCCAAAACTCGTTTAGAGAAAACTTAGGGGATTCTTAGTTGTGGATTACTTGTTATGGGTAAGTGCAAAAGAAAAAACTAGTGTCAAGTCTAGTGAAGTATTATCTTAAGAAAAATATTTTCTAGTTGACTCTATAAGTGTTAATAAGGAAAATCTTGTAGAAGAAAATATGTCTAATATAGAACTTGATGAATTCATAGTAAATATGAATGAATTAGATATAAAAGAGTGTGTTAGTAGCCCTGAGGGAGTAATTGATTTCGAGGTAGAACTTATTTCTACTCTAGATGAGATTAAGAGGATTAGAAAGGTAAGTCAAAAATTAGAGAAGCAACTTCAAGAAGAAAGGGAGGTTAAGGCTAAAACTCTTACAAATCTTAAAAATGTAGAAAAACTGGTTATAGACTGGGTATGTGCAGGATCATGATGGGCCAAAAAGTGGCAATATGATGGGTATGTGGCTGGCAAGTTTTTTTTAACCCAAAATTGATGAAATGAAAAGGGTTTTTAAAGGAGAATCTTAGCTTTCCACCAATATAAATTATTCTTTACTTTGAATTTAATAAGTAATTATTATTCATTTTCTATTCAAATTACAACTCAAGTCTTGATTGATAGACTGATTGAAAAACATCTATAGCTTTCAAATGGTATCACATTTTTTGAATCCAAAACATGCATCACATTCTATGCTTCACATAATATAAGATTAAAGAAAGAAAAAATTAATTTCATGAATTTTTGACCAAGTTAAGGTGGTCAGACGTACAAGTTTTTTATATTTTTTAACAATTGTAATAAAAAAATCATAATTAATTATTTACTTGGAAAAAAATTACAAAAAAATATGCATCACATCGGGACATGAGTCCTCTACTTATATCTAAAATATTATAAAAAAATATTATCATTTCATTATGGTTAGGGTGGTCAAACAGACACCTACTTCTTATTTTTTCCCTGAAATTTAAGTAGTGTTGCATTGAAATTTCAAATTTTCACCAAATAGATTTCTATTTTTTTAAAACAAACCTAGTAGTTTAAAAACTACATTCAATTTTCTAAAGATTCTATTCTCACATATTTTTGAAATAATATAGATAACTTATTCAAATTTTTACGTCAAGTTGCCTAACTCTGATTTTTCTAATTTTTTTGCCACTTAAGGGTCTGTTTTTTCCATGATGATCCTGCACATACCCGACTGTAAGTATCAACTTGAAGAAGGAAACAAGATAAAGGAGGAGAATAATTTTCTAATAAAAAGACAAGAAGAATCAAAAAAAAAATCATTAGTCTGAAGTTAGAAGTCCAAGAGTATAACAGGATAGCAAATGTAGTAAATTATGATTTAGAAGTTAAAAATATTGAGTGTCAAAAACTGGAAGGAGAGGTAATTTCTCTAAATAAAGATCTTGAAAGTGTCAAGATTCAGAGAAATAGGAAGTTTGAACAAAGCACCATTAAGCTAAATGAGATGTTGAATAAGAAAAAGCATCACAAAGACATTTTTAGTTTAGGGTATGAAAAAGAAAAAAGTTGAGGAGTTCAAGATGAGTCTCAACATGAAATAGTATTTGCAACAAAAGATGGACAGAGTTTCAAGGTTAAACAGGAACCAAGAAAGAAGATAGATTTGGAGTATCATGCTACTACTTTTGAAACATAAATCAATGTTACTAATAGAAGACAACACAAAGACACCAATAGAGTTGGAAGAAGAAACAACTGGTCCATAGGATTTTCATCTATCAGACAACATTATTCAATGAGGTATAACTATTCTCAGTTTCATGGTTATTGCTATGTTTGTCACAAATATGGTCATAGAGCTAACAATTGTGGTTATAGATTGTCAAATAAGAACTACAAAGTTGTATGTTTTAACTGCAATAAGGTTAGGCACATGAAAAGAGCTTTTTGGTTACTAAAAAGACATCAAGGTTTGGAATTTTGTGGTTTTTCAAGAAGTAACCATGATTACCCTGCTACTCATCATGTTATATGTTTTAGATGTAATAATATTGGGAAAAAAGTACAACAGTACAAGTATAAAAAAAGAATAGGTGCTTTGTACAAGCAAAAGAAGGAGCCTATGATGATTTGGAAAAGAAAGCAAGACTATAATCAAGTGCATGTTACACAAAAAGCTTCACCTACTGCATGAGATGCAGTACGAGGTAAGAGGGAGTGGGTCAGTGTTTTTTTTTTTCCCCTAGAGAAAACAAGGAAATTGATGAAGTTATTTTGATTGCCTCTTGAATTGATTTAATCAATAATGGTGTTGGTATATTGGTAATATACCATAATGATTTTGGTATGAAATAATGTAAATCAATTGATTAAGTTATCAAAAGTTGAAGGGTTGTACCAAAGACTCAGTGACAAGATGTGATTGTTAACGGTTCTGTCATTCATCTTTGTTTACATTTTTGAAAATGGTGGCATATATCAGTGACACTTTGAGGTAGTTTGATACAGTTTGTAATACTTTGTACCATTTGACTTGGAACAGTTGGTACTTATTGTATAAATGGGTATATATGATGAAAAATTTAACTTATCATAATATACAATTCAGTTTGGAATTGAACTTAAGTCTGATACTTAGATTCTAGGAAGTTTGGTTGACATGATGCAGCTTTACTATTACTAAGCATTTTGACAGTGGACATATATATTTTAATCAAATATCCAATAATAAGATACCATTACAAAGATATGAAATCACAAAGTGGCAATGATATTACTTTTTTATGGAACAGTTTAATTTCATTATTATAGAGACAGTTGATATAATACTTTGATGCATTTATGATCCTACTATATTGAATACCAAAGGTACATGAAGTTATATGACAGTGTTTGAAGATGTGACAGTGGTATTGTATAGTGTGATGACAGTTTCAGGTTGATAGTGGAAGCTTTCTTGGTAATAACATAACAGGTACTTGGACAGGTTTGAAGTATTTACTTCATCTTATGTATTTAGTCAGGGGGGCATGTTGTTTGTTGACTTACTTCTTCCAAGGATTTTCATATTTTCATGTTACAAGGTTTAACAACCATCAATACATTGATAAGTACTTGGTTGATACTGACATATATTTCAGTGATATCACTTTGCAGCATTTGGTCTTTCTGATTTGTTTGATCACAAATGATATTGGAAAATCTCCTTTGCAGGACTACTTGATTGGTATCTTGGTTAATATCTTTCCTTTATTGTTGTAGTTAACATGGCATGTGATATGGTACCATTCTTGGAACATTGACATGATTGGTTTTTAGTGCTTCTCATCATTTGAAAGTGCATAGAATGCTCATCATTTTTTAGATTTTATGCATTCTTGTTATTTGTTTTTCTATGAGGTCTTAATATTGCATTGATGGAAAAAATTTACAAGGTTGATAAGTAGGTGGCACAAATTTCCATACTTACAGTGAAATATTGATAGGGTATTGATGTGTTATTCTTTTCTTAGTGATAGTTGAAAAAAATTCTTTCAAGGACAGTGTGTGATAGTTCTGGACTGCTTGAAAGTGATATGATAGAAATTTTGTACGCAGTGCTAGCCATATATTACCTTTTGCAGTGGGTTTCCACTTTGACAGTGGTGTTGTAGCATGTGTTGACAATCACTTGGACAGTGTTTAGTTGGTGACGCAAAATATGGAGACCACTACTCTTTTATGTGTGCAAGACAGTGAATGACAATGAATGATGTATAGTGACAGCTTGATGAACAGTGACAACATGAAGTTACCTTTGCTTGAACACAAATATTTTTTTTGTGACACAACTTTGTTACTTGGAGGAGGTTTTGGAAGTTTAACTTTGCCTAATATTTTGAGTTTGTTTTGCCCCTCTATGTTTTTCAATGAATTGGTTTTGTTTTGAGGACAATGCATGGAAAGAAGATTTAGATTAGTTTTTCTCTGACCATGCAATGTTTCAAAGCAAAGTGACAATGGTGGAGCTTCTTTGTAGGGGGGGTTATGCCTATTATCTCCATGTGTGTTCTTTGTGTCTATTGATATGGCTATTGGTTTCTACTTTTGGATAGTGATAGTGGAATATACTTTGTGTTGTTCTCTTTATTTCATGCTACTCGCGCTGATTTACATATAGTAGTTCAGATCCTTTGTCTTGGATGTCAAAAAGGGGGAGAAGTTTGTGTTTTTGTCACCAAGGACAAAGGGGGAGTTTTTTGTTCTTTGTTCCTCCTTGTTTTGGTTTTTCCTTGTTTCCAAAAGACATGTGATGAAACTCTATGGTAACATACACTTGATGTGCAGATGGAGATATAATTTCATGTACAAGTGGCATTTTGATACAGTGGTTGATATAGTGGCATGTATATATGTTTCTATGATATACTTGCTAATGTTCTTGGTACAAGGCACATTTATCTTATGTTGAGACAATATATGTTTTGTTTTTCATATGCTCATTTGGTCATTATATGAGGTGACAACAAGTTAATTATTTAATTCACTTTAAGTGACTAGGCTATGGGTATTTTTATATGCAAAGTTTTATTAAAATATCTCCCACTGAAATGCACCTTAAGTGGGAGTGGTTTGAGCAGCATTTTATGTGGATGTAAGTCATTTGTGTAAAAAGGAAAAATCAAGGGTTCGAGCTTATTTTGTATTTCATTATTTTGGCTCATTTGTGCCAGCCCTCGAAGCTAAGGCATAGTTTCAGCAGTTAGGACTTCTTAGTACCATGCCGATACAGTGTGGATGGAGAGAGATGGAACATTATTTCAGTTATCATTCATATCACATGGTGTATTTTAGCAAAGCATTATGTTGTTAATAAATTGAGTAGTATCATTATCATTCAGGTACTTGTTAAAGAAAGTGGTTAAGTATGGAAGTTATGTTTCAGTTTGAAAATGCAAAACACTATATGTACTTTCTAGAATTCATTCTTTTGTGTGTGTTGAATAGAAAAGAAATATTATTCTCAAATTGTAAAAAGTATTTCATTCATATTCTTGTATTTGAAAGCACATTCAATGCTCTATGAAATTGATCAATTGTAAAGTATCACATATTGATGTGTATACAAACATATAAACATCAGTATGTTGTACTCAGGCTTCTGCCTTTGAATCTTAAGTAATGTGAGATCAAAGGATGTTGCAGAAAGAAACAGAGATGATACTCTGTGTATGAAATTTAAAAGTGATTGAGAAGTTGTTGTGATTGCCAGTGAGGCACATCTTTCCCAGTGAGGCATATCTTTGCCAGTGAGGCATATCTTTGCTAGTGAGGCATTTTGTAACTAGTGAGGTTCACAGGCAGTGAGGCATTGTAAGAAAGAAATTTTTAGATAAGCCAGTGAGGCATTTCGAGTGGTTTTATTCCCTAGGAGGGTTTCCAATCAGGAAATTTCTCTGTGTCATGTTCTTATGTATGTTTGAGTATACTGTTGTTCATTTCTTCTTGCTTTATATTGCATAAACAATTCTAGTTTGAAAAAGTTGATAAAAGTTAAAATTTGTATGAACACTGATTCACCCCCCCTCTTAGTGTTCATTGTACTCCAACAAGTGGTATCAGAGCCAAAACCTATTTAGAGTAAACTTAGGAGATTCCTAGTTGTGGAGTACTTGTTATGGGTAAATGTAAAAGAAACAAAAGTCAAAAGAAAAACACTAGTGTAAATTCTAGTGAAGTATTGTCTCAAGAAAAATATTTGCCAGTTGACTCTACAAGTGTTAATAAGGAAAATCTTGTAGAAGAAAATATGTCTAATATAGAACTTGATGAATTCATAGTAAATATGAATGAATTAGATATAAAAGAGTGTGTTAGTAACCCTGAGGGAGTAATTGATTTTGAGGAAGAACTTGTTTCCACTCTAGATGAGATTAAGAGGCTTAGAAAGGTAAATCAAAAATTAGACAAGCAACTTCAAGAAGAAAGGGAGGTTAAGGCTAAAACTCTTATAGATCTTAAAAATGCAGAAAAACTAGTTATAGATTGTAAGTATCAACTTGAAGAAGGAAACAAGATAAAGGAGGAGAATAAGTTGCTAATAAAAAGACAAGAAGAATCAAACAAATTAATCATTAGTCTAAAGTTAGAAATCCAAGAGTATAAAAGGATAGTAGATATAGCAAATTCTGATTTGGAAGTTAAAAAGATTGAGTTTCAAAAACTAGGAGAGGTAATTTCTCTAAATAAAGATCTTGAAAGTGTCAAGATTTAGAGAATTCAGAAGTTTGAACAAAGCACCATTAAGCTAAATGAGATACTAAATAAGAAAAAGCATCATAAAGACATTTTTGGTTTAGGGTATGAAAAAGGACAAAGTTGAGGAGTTCAAGATGAGTCTCAACATGAAATAGTATTTGCAACAAAAGATGGACAGAGTTTCAAGGTTAAATAGGCACCAAGAAAGAAGATAGATTTGGAGTATCATGCTACTGCTTCTGAAATAGAAACCAATGTTACTAATAGAAGACAACACAAAGACACCAATAGAGTTGGAAGAAGAAACAACTGGTCCACATGATTTTCATCTACCGAACAACATTATTCAATAAGGTATAACTATTCTCAGTTTCATGGTTATTGCTATGTTTTCCACAAATATGCTCATAGAGCTAACGATCGTGGTTATAGATTGTCAAATAAGAACTACAAAGTTGTATGTTTTAATTGCAATAAGGTTGGGCACATGAAAAGAGATTTTTGGTTGCTAAAAAGACTTCAAGGTTTGGATTTTTGTTGTTTGTCAATAAGTAATCATGATTACCCTGCTGCTCATCATGTTATATGTTTTAGATGTAATAATATTGGGCAAAAAGTACAATAATGCAAGTATAACAAAAGAACAGGTACTTTGAATAAGAAAAAGAAGGAGCCTATGATGATTTGGAAAAGAAAGCAAGACTCTAATCAAATGCATGTTACACAAAAAGCTTCACCTACTGCATGAGATGCAGTATGAGGTAAGAGGGAGCGGGCCAATGTTTATTTTTTTTCCCCTAGAGAAAACAAGGAAATTGATGAAGTTGTTTTGATTTCCTCTTGAATTGATTTAATCAATAATGGTGTTGGTTTACTGGTAATATACCATAATTATTTTGGTACCAAATAATGTAAATCAATTGATTAAGTTATCAAAAGTTGAAGGGTTGTACCAGAGACTCAGTGACAAGATGTGATTGTTAACGGTTCTGTCATTCATCTTTGTTTACATTTTTTAAAAATGGTGGCATATATCAGTGACACTTTGAGATAGTTTGATACTATTTGTAATGCTTTGCACCATTTGACTTGGCATAGTTGGTACTTACTGTATAAATGTGTACATATGATGAAAAATGGAACTTATCATAATATACAATTCAGTTTGGAATTGAACTTAAGTACAATACTTAGATTCTAGGAAGTTTGGTTGACATGATGCAAATTTTATGTTACTTAGCAATTTGACAGTGGACATATATATTGTAATCAGATACCCAGTAATAAGATATCATTAAAAAGATATGAAATCACAAAGTGGCAGTAATATTACTTTTTGATGGAATAGTTTAATTTCATTGTTACATAGACATTGATATAATACTTTGATGCATTTATGATCCTACTATATTGAATACCAAAGGTACATGAAGTTATATGACAGTATTTGAAGATGTGATAGTGGTATTGTATAGTGTGATGATAGTTTTAGGTTGATAGTGGAAGCTTTCTTGGTAATAACATAACAGGTACTTGGACAAGTTTGAAGTCTTTGCTTCATCTTATGTATTTAGTCAAGGGGATCATGTGGTTTTTTGACTTACTTCTTCCAAGGCTTTTCATATTTTCATGTTACAAGGTTTAAAAACCATCAATATATTGATAAGTACTTGGTTGATACTGACATATATTTTAGTGATATCACTTTGCAGTATTTGGTCTTTCTGATTTGTTTGATCACAGATGGTATTGGCATATCTCCTTTACATGACTACTTGATTGGTATCTTGGTTAATAGCTTTCCTTCATTGTTGTATTTAACATGGCATGTGATATGGTACCATTCTTGGCACATTGACATGATTTGTTTTTAGTGCTTCTCATCATTTGACAGTGCATAGAATGCTCATCATTGTTCAATTTTTATACATTCTTGTTATTTGTTTTGATATGAGGTCTTAATATTGCATTGATGGAAAATTTTTACAAGGTTGATAAGTAGGTGGCACAAATTTCCATACTTATAGTGAAATATTGATAGGGTATTGATGTGTTACTCTTTTCTTATTGATAGTTGCATAAAATTCTTGCAAGGACAGTGTGAGATAGTTTTTTACTTCTTGAAAGTGACATGACATAAAATTTGTACACAGTGCTAGCCATTTATTGCCTTTTACAGTGGGTTTCCACTTTGAA
This sequence comes from Sequoia sempervirens, assembly GCA_007258455.2. Lineage (NCBI taxonomy): Eukaryota > Viridiplantae > Streptophyta > Pinopsida > Cupressales > Cupressaceae > Sequoia > Sequoia sempervirens. The sequence continues at coordinate 344,509 of VDFB02101033.1, forward strand.
AGTGGTGTTGCAGCATGTGTTGATAGTCACTTGGGTAGTGTTTAGTTGGTGACATGACATTTGGAGACCATTGCTCTTTTTTGTGTGCATGACAGTGAATGACAATGATTGATGTACAGTGACAACTTGATGAACAGTGAGAACATGAAGTTACCTTTGCTTGAACACAAATATTTTTTTGTGACATGACTTTGTTACTTGGAGGAGGCTTTGGAAGTTTAAATTTTCCTAATATTTTGAGTTTGTTTTGCACCTCTGTGTTTCTCAATGAATTAGTTTTTTTTTGAGGACAGTGCATGAAAAGAAGATTTAGATTAGTTTTTCTTTGACCATGCAATGTTTCAAAGCAAATTGACAATGGTGGAGCTTCTTTTTAAGGGGAGTTATGCCTATTATCTCCTGTCATGTGTGTTCTTTGTTCATGTTGATACGGCTATTGGTTTATACTTTTAGATAGTGATAGTGGAATATACTTTGTGTTGTGATCTTTATTTCATGCTACTCATGCTGATTTACAGACGATGGTTCAGATCCTTTGTCTTGGATGTCAAAAAGGGGAAGAAGTTTGTGTTTTTGTCACCAAGGACAAAGGGGGAGTTTTTTGTTCTTTGTTCCTCCTTGTTTTGGTTTGTCCTTGTTGCCAAAAGACACATGATGAAACTCTATGGCAACATACACTTGATGTGCAAATGGTGATATACTTTCATGTACAGGTGGCATTTTGATATAGTGGTTGATATAGTGGCATGCATATATGTTTCTATGATATACTTGCTAATGTTCTTTGTACAAGGCACATTTATCTTGATGTTATAGTCATCTTGAGACAATATATGTTTTTGTTTTCATATGCTCATTTGGTCATTATACAAGGTGAGAACATGTTAATTGTTTAAGTCACTTTAAGTGTCTAGGCCATGGGTATTTTTATATGCAAATTTTTATTAAAATATTTCCCACCGAAATGCACCTTAAATGGGAGTGGTTTGAGTGAAATTTTATGTGGACATAATTCATTTGTGTAAAAAGCTAAAATCAAAGGTTTGAGCTTATTTTATATTTCATTATTTTGGCTCATTTTTGCCAGCCCTCAAAGCTAAGGCACGATTTTATCAATTAGGACTTCTTACTACCATGTCGATATAGTGTGGATGGAGAGAGATGGAACATTATTTCAGTTATCATTCATATCACATGGTGTATTTCAGCAAAGCATTATGTTGTTAAGATATTGATCAGTATCATTATCATTCAGGTACTTGTTAAAGAAAGTGGTTAAGGATGGAAGTTATGTTTCAGTTTGAAAATGCAAAACACTATATGTACTTTCTTGAATTCATTCTTTTGTGTGTGTTGAATAGAAAAGAAATATTATTCTGATATTGTAAAAAGTATTTCATTCGTATTCTTGTATTTGAAAGCACATTCAATGCTTTGTGAAATTGATCAATTGTAAAGTATCACATATTGTTGTGTATAGAAACATATACACATCAGTATGTTGTACTTGGACTTCTGCCTCTAAATCTTAAGTAATGTGAGATCAGAGGATGTTGTAGAAAGAAACATAGATGATACTTTGTGTATGAAATTTAAAAGTGATTGAGAAGTTGTTGTGATTGCTAGTGAGGCACATCTTTTCCAGTGAGGCATTCTGTAACCAGTGAGGTTTACATCCAGTTAAACATTGTAAGAAATAAATTTTCAAATAAGCCAGTGAGGCATTTCAAGTGGTTTTATTCCCCAGGAAGGTTTCCACTCAGGAAATTTCTCTGTGTCATGTTCTTATGTATGTTTGAGTATATTGATGTTCATTTATTCTTGCTTTATATTGCATAAACAATTCTAGTTTGAAAAAGTTGATAAAAGTTAAAATTTGTATGAACATTAATTCACCCCCCCTCTCAGTGTTCATTGTACTCCAACACGACCAACCCCATCAACAATGGTCAATTTTTTTAACTTTTAATATATAAATTTATATTATGTTTATTATATATATACATTAGAAAAATTATATATAATATATATAAATATTATTTATTAATTATGTATTCTTAATAGTGGGTGGAAGGGTGGGAAACTTTCCATATGGATCGGGGAAAGTCCGTTCTGAGGGTGAGCTGGAGGGGCAGTCATGGTTGATGTGGGAGCTATGTCAAAAGATATATTTTTGTATCTTTCACATTTTCCCTTATTAGTATTGTTTGAGTTGGTAGTAAGTATGCATCAGATGGCTCTGGTACCGGTGTAGGATTTGGGTGATTCAAATGGTCATGTCATGTCAGTTCACCTCAGTATTCGTAGTACTCATACCTCCAAGTGGCAGTTGTTCGTGGTTTTTTGAGTAGTTTAGGGTGGTAAGCCTGCATTGTATAGTGTGTTAACACAACAAGAATTTAAGGCATAAGCATTCACTCTCCTGAAGGTGGTAATTTTGTTGCATCGTTCTCCTCTCTCTCTGGCTCTAGTTGGTGTGGCAGGTGGGAAAATGGCAGGGAGAACAAAGTTTACGGTGCATATGTCGGTCGATTCCCTTGTTAGCTTCAGTGTGGACACACCAATTCAACTGGGTTGCAAAGGGTGTTAGAATGTGTTCTCTGGGGTTACTGATCGACGCCTCAAGCACATTCTTCTTAACATTGATCCATTGATT